>JAVSBS010026955.1:74769-93628 GCA_033124195.1 Coracias cyanogaster | reverse complement strand
CGCAGATGATGGTTAACTGTCCATTGACTTCATTTTTTGGGTTGCCACAGAGTTGAGATAGGTCTCGCAGAAGGGAAAGAAGTCACTATGCTTATGAGGAGAGGCTGAGGGGATGTTTAATCTAGAGAAGAGAGGTTAAAGGGAGACCTTATTGCTCTCTACAACTACCTGAAACGAGGTTGTAGAGAGGTGGGTGCTGGTCTTTTCTTACAAGCAACAAGTGATGAGAGGAAATGGTGTCAAGTTGCTCCAGGGGAGGTTTAGATCACATATTAGGAAAAATTTCTTTACTGAAAGAGTGATTAAGCAATGGAACAGGCTGCCCAGGGAAGTGGTGGTGTCACCATCCATGGAGGTGTTAAAAAAAACGAGTAGATGTGGCACTTCAGGACATGGTCTAGTGGTCATGGGTTGACAGGTGGATCCGATGATCTTAGAGGTCTTTTCCAACCTTAATGATTCTATGAAACACAAAGCTTTAGAAAGCAACCTTTGGAGGCTGCGCCTTAGTGTCTGGGCTCAGGAGAAGCTGGCCATAGAGATATTTATACCAGATGACATCATGCTCAGTATATACAGCTGGGTGAAGAAGAAGGTGGGTACCTTCAGAATTATGACGCTTGTCTTCTAAATAAACATCACACATAATGGAGCCCTGCTTTCCTGTGGATGGCTGAACACCTGCCTGCCAATGGGAAGTAGCAAATGAAGTCCTTGTTTTGTTTTGCTTGTGTGTACAGCTTTGCTTTACATATTAAATTGTTTTTATCTCAACCCATGAGTTTTTACTATTCCAATTCTTTGCCTTATCCCACCTGGGCAGGGGTGGGGGATGAGAGAGCAGCTGTGTAGTGCTTGGTTGCCAGCTGGGTCTAAACCAGAACAGGTTGGTAAATTCACGCACTCAGCAGAGAAATTCCATCCTATATATAAACCAATTATTAATATGGATTTTCCATTGATTATCAGAAACAGACCATCTGGGACTATTCTTTGTTACCACATTTTCTGCATTTCCAGTGTTCCCTTTTTCCTTCATTTACTCCTGTCATTTCACCCCATCTTCTACTTGTACAGCCATTGAGATAATAATTTACACACGTGATCTTTTATCCTTGCAGTCATATTGAGTCAGTAAGCTTTGTCACTCATACTCAGCCATATTGAATCCATCATCTCACATCACATTCAGGCGGGCAACCAGGCATATTTACTTCCAGACACTCCAAGCCATATTTCCCAACATATTCACCTGCACTCATTTATTACCACTAACACCTAAGCAGCAGCATTAACTCAATAGAACTTTGATTCATTGAATCACTTCACCAAACTCTCTTTTACAGTTGTATTTCTCAGGCATTCATTAACTACAGGTTGCTTTATTTCTATGTCTTTGAAGGAAGCGAGCAAAGGGATCATATTTTGTGGATGCCTCCTGTGCTCATAACATGAACATCTTAATGAGACCACAGAATTTGTCTTTTAGTGGCTATATCTAGATTGGCATTAGTTTCTGTCTACATTTAGCCCATATCTGGGGTTAAACTATAGGGGTTGCTCTATCACCCAGTGACCCCTCACAGCAGAAAAGGGTATTCAGGAAAAAGAGAGAAAACCTGCAGGCTGAAATGAAGGTAGATCTAATGAAACAGCAAAACTAACACCAATGCCAATAAAAAGTCGACGAAGTTACACTCAGCCCAGCAAAGGTATGGAAGTCACAATAAATGGGAAGGCAGTCTTCAGAAGCAGGGGAAGGAAGAGGATGAGCCCAAGAAAGAGGTCCTTCACTCTCAGCAAACTTCTCCCTTTTTAATGAACGTGACGTTTATGGTCTGGGATACACCCATGAGCCAGTTCGGGGCAGCTGCCTTCCTTGGCTGACTCCAAACTGCTAATGGCCTGCAGACCATGGCAGGCCTATGATTCTGTCCCCATGAAACCAGGACAGCCTCCAAGACAGCATGACTGGGACCAAACTGATTGCAACTCTGAGGATGGAGGGTAATATGATTATATACACATATACACATGCATATGTACAAGTATGTTAAGTGTCCAAATATTAACTCCTGCTCTTTTCCTTTATTCCTCATAGACAGACAAGACAGCCAAGCTTTGTCTGTGGAGAAAATGCACCTGATTGATAGCCTGATATAGCTGGAAAAACACTGGCACTTTCTGAGCCTCTGAAGCCCATCTGACATTCCCTCAAGCTGCTGCTTCTTCCTGTGCTTTTCTCTGTAAATTTCTCAGTAATCATACATGGGCTTATAGCCGCCAAATATGACGATTCATCTGGTGAATAGTGCAGAGAGAACAGAGTACGTGTAGTTTCGTGAAGTATGTAGAGATTCAGGGCAGACAACTGTTACCTATTTCTGTTCCTTGTGCAAACAAGGTCTGTGTTTTATGAGTGATCCCATGGAGAATATTTCAAAACAGGAATTAATTCATTAGTTCACTGCTCTCTGCTCCAGCAGTAGCAGCTACACTAGAAGCCCAGCAGCAATTCTCTTTGCAAAGCTCTGCTGCGATGTATTCTCAGCAGTGCAAATGAGTGCATGTTTCTCTCTTACCCAGGAGTTCTATCTGATATTGCAAATTAACTGAAAACATAAAACTTTGATTATGGATAACATAGATAGCATCATATTAGTAGTAGCAGCTGCTGATACAAGGCAACTGATGGGGTAGGAGAGCTACTGCCATTTTTCTCTGCTTCGTACTTTGCTCATCTATCTTGTCCTGGTAAATGCTGTGATCACATCCATTTGCCATCTCTTGGCAACCTTCATTTCTCTTCTACATCCACAACTGGTATTCTGTGACTTAATTTTGTCCACTGCATGTCCTGTTTTTGAGATAGCTGTCCTACTTAGTTGCAATTACATCTCCATGTATCACTGGTGAATAATTTCCTAGATGGATGTTTGTTATAAACCCATCTATTGATCTTCCTGACTTGCCCTGAAATATTTAACACCTTATATATTTCTCTGTGCTAAAAAAAAACATTCTGTAGAGACCTTTTATTTCTGCTCTATACATCATTATTAGCAGGACATATTTTTTAAATACCTGAAGAGAGAAATGAGCTGATTCTTCAGAAAATTACAGAATTTATGAGACGCAGAAACCCAGCTTTGTTGTCTGATGCCACTTCTCTCAGGACCAGTGCTCTGAACATCTGTATTCTATTTATCTCTGGGTTTGCTGGAGTTTCTTGTTCTAGAGAGAACGGCATTTGCAATGAGATGCATCTATGTTCTCCATATTTGCTTCATGCTCAGACTTTAATTTCCTTGCAGCAGCTCCCTTACCACAAGCACGAACCTCCTATCAATTATCTCCTTTGATATAAACATAGTGGGAGCTGTAAATGTCAAGTGCTTGACCACTGTCGTCTTTATGGACCACTCATGGAAAGCTTCTTTCAGGCAGGATGTAGCCAATGCAGGTGGCATTAATATTTACCATAAGCTGACATTTCTATTTACACTAGCTTGAAAGTTACTGCCTTCTACTGCTGCCATTGCTGGGACAATTCATAGAGTGCCAGGAATTTTCCAACCCCAAATCAAGGTACTTCAAGTGTGAATGCTATGAACATAAATTCAGGGAATTACATCCGTTATACAGGCAGAGAGGCTGCAGTTAAACAGTATATTAGTGGCCAGTGGGGGCAAAACTGACTCTGGCCTCTTCATTCAATAAAGGGGGCAAATTGCAAAGACTCTTGCTATATTCTGCCACCACTTGAAGTGGCAATGTGAGATGTCAGCAGCTTCTGTGCAGCTAATCTCGTGAGAGGAGCTGAAAGTGGAAGACTGAATGAAGGATGTTGTATATAGCCCTTCTCCTTACCAGTGTACACACTCCGATAGCTGTCATTGTGGTAGTAAATCTAAAAATGGGATATTAGCAGTACCTAAGCATCAAGGTTAATTCTCAACTACTCCTGTAATTACCATTCTCCAAATTCTATCCCACTGCAAAGAGATTATGGGCTTGTGACAGACAGTTGATTTCAAGGGTATCACTGAATTCTTTATCAGTTAATTTGAAAGGTTTCATTCAAGTTTGGTCCATGATTTATGTAGTTGAATTTAGGATTTTTTCACCACTTTGCAATTAATCTTCCTATGTGTTTTTCCAGTTCTTCCATTGAAGAAATGTTCAAAAGAAGGGTACTCTGGAAGTGTGACCTAACACGCAAGAATAGTTAGGATGGCTCAAACTCTGGAGGAGTGATCTACAATTCATGCAATAGGTAAATAATGTTTTTCTTAAGTAGCCCTGACTGCTCTTCTGCACTTGGGGGAGCAGAAACTCAAGACTGTCACCATCCAGCTTCTCGTCTTCCTTCTCCTGTTCATTCTGCAGAATCCAACCTCTCTCTATTTCTTAAGTAAGGGAATAGTAGTTCTCTACATTTTACAATATTTTGGGTTCAATGGTAAAAATATAAAATCTCTTCTATGTGAGCCCCTATGCAGCACTGCAATATAGATAGTTATTCTCTGGATAGCAGTTAATATACCCCATCATCAACGTAGCAGAGACATATTCAGATGAGTAAGACAACCCTGATGATGCTAATGAATGATTAATAGAAAGTTTTTCTCAACTCCAAAATAGTGGATTGAATATCCAGGACAGAACTTGAACTACCTCATTCTTAAACTGTTGTAGTTTTGGGCAAAGAACAAAATCTGGCCTCCTGTACATTATTGTTTTCGTCATTCTCCTGGGTTGTATGCTGCTCAGGGCAGGGACCTGCTATTCCTCTTTGCTCTGTAAAATCCTAAGCATGCTCCCAGGTCTTGTAACAAATAATAAAAACCAGTTCTAAAACCAGAGCAATAGAACTACTTTCAAACAAGGATTTTCATCCTTTTCATAGCGCCAACTTCCATGTGTTTCTCAAAGTATTCTTTGTGAATTTAGTTGCTTTTGATAATTACATTGCAGGAAAAGGAAACAGTATTAATGTGGCTACTGTGCAAATGGAAGCTAACATAACAAATATAACGTTTCTCCTGTGCACATTTCTTTTTACAGCATCTTTCTTAACAGCTTATATGCAGTTACTTTCTTCTATCCTGAGATAAATAAACATTGAATAATTGCAGTGCAAGGTAAAAAAATTGATTAAATGAAAATTACAGTTATTTGTTTAAAAAGCTGGAGTAATATTTTGTATCACAAGTCTCTCAGGTGACAGGTCAAGTGTGTTAATAAGCAGCCAGTTTTCTCTGCAATCCTGACTCAAATTTGCCCTTATAGAATCACAGAATGGTTTGAGTTGGAAGGGACCTCAAAGATCATTTAGTTCCAACCCCGCTGTCATGGCAGGGGCACCTTTCACTACACCAGGTTGCTCAAGGCCTCATCCAACCTGACCTTGAACACCTCCAGGGATGGAGCATCCACAACTGCCCCGGCCAACATTTTCTGCTGTCTCACCACCTCAAAGTGAAGAATTTCCTTCTAATTTCCAATCTAAATAGGCATGATAGAAGAAGAGTCCCAAATACTTACTTGTGGTCACTGGCAAAGACGTGAGGGGTTTGGGGAAACTGTAAAAGTTATTAGCACCTACCACTGCTTTGCTACTAATGCATCTTACTACACCTGGGTAGCACAGATCTTAAACAGTGGGGAACTATACTGTGTGCCCCTAAATGAGCACACCTAGCTTTCCAGCTCATTCAGAAGTTTGAAATGTCTCAAGCCAGTTACACCATCTTTTGGGATCCAATCCAGATTTTTCAGCTAAAGGTTTTCCTTGATTTTCCAAGTAGTCGTTGCCTGTCAGCAAGTCAATGTCTCAATTTCTCTATCACTCCTTTTTCCCAACAGAAATTGTGTTTTTTCCAATTCCTCCTCATTTTTTGCAGTCATCAAAATTGTAAAGCAATTATTGTAATGCCAGAAACAAAGATTCACATTTTTAACTGTAAAATATGTTATAGATATATCCATGATAACTGTATTTAAAAAGTAATGAGAATTTTGCTTGCTCAGACTTAAATGTGATTTCAGCTAATCCAGAGCTTGTTAAGAAGCTGTAAGAAGTGGAACCTTCCACAAAAAACTAGCTTAAAACAAACTATCCTTCTATAAAAAAGCTAACAAAAAACCCCAAACCAAACCAAAAAAAACCACAAAACGAAACAGCAAAAAACCCCCAAACCAAAACTAACAAGCACAACAAAACCTGGATAACAAACTGTTCACATTAAATTTAAAACATTGTTATAGAATAGTTTACATGTATTTCATCCTCTCATTTATAACCGCCCTCTTTAAAAAAAGTAAAAATCCCAGTAGACCAGCCAACAAACATACACTGTTCATCCCCAAATGTTTGCCATGGTTTTATCACCATGGAAGGCATCATCTTAAAGGTAAATCAGTCAACATTCAGTTTCGATGCCAAGGATGATGAATATGCCCGTGCTGCTGGTTGCAGTGTCGTGAACATGTAGCCAAGCCAGCTGTACTGAACCTTGGGGTACTACCAGGAAAGGAGCCCCAGTAGGATGCAGTTCAATGGGGCAAGTTAACTAGGGCTAAGCTCTGTGATGCCATGGCTGGAAAGTTTTCTGGGCCCGAGTGGTCTGGTAACAGCCAGCTTGGTTATTTCTGTACTAGGTTCTGACGGTATAAGAGGATGTGAAACTTTCCTATGCAGCCTCTGGAGCAGAAGAAGAAGATTTCTGCAACTGTTTTTGTGGGAGTGGTGACAGTCTGTTAGATGCTGCACAATAGCAGCACAAGAAGTTTAAACAATACTGATTCTGATGACAAGTATTATAAAAACAAATCTTTGCCTAGTAATTTGAATGTTAGGAAGCATTTTGGTTTTAACCTCTTCCGCATCACGTCTTCTTAGCCTTACCGTTGTATCTGTGATGTTCAAAAGTGGAGGAGAACACGGCCCTGCCTTTCAAATGATAAAATGCCCACCCACCAAAAAGGCTGCCAGTGTAGGTGATTGGTAGTTGAAGATCTCTGAAACAGAAAATTCAAAGTAAGCAAGGTGGTGTCTATATGGCAGATGACCATTTTCCATGTGAGTCTTGGAATGATATGGTGGCGTGATGACAGGAAGTTTGCGTGATTACATTAAATGGCTTACTTGTTATTATTAACTGACTCGGTATATATTTTTTTTATTGTTGTTGAAATGCAATTTGCAGCTCCAGACCTACTTACTGGTGGTAATGCAACTTTTTATAATCAGTCGCTTTTCTCTAAATAAATAAAAGATAGATGTCTTTGCTGTGGTGTATTAAAATGATGGTGACCACAGCTAGGTGCACAGTAAGATGGTTTCAGCTTGGTGCAAAACACAGATAAAGGTTTAAGATACCCAAATGGATAAGGGCTCAGCGAGTCGAGCCTACTGCCTTGGGCTGCCATGCTCTCTAAAATATCAGCTCCATCAAAAAGCTGGAACAGCTTCTTGCCCTATCTTCAGCTAACTGTGATGCTTTAGAACCTGACACGGGAATGCTGCTCTAGTGGTTGGAAAACCACTGCTGCTTTTTGGACTGTATTCCTTTTGGAGGCCTTTGCCTTATATTGTATTTCTGTAACTTACATATTCACCCAGAAAATAATTTCTACTATACTGATCCTAACTGGCCGTCCTGTGTGGGCAGCACAGTTTTCTTTATAAGCCTCTTGTTATTAATTTTGCTTATCACTCTGGGTGTGGAGGGGTGGTTAATAAAAAAAAAAAAAAGAGGGAAGAGTTAAATTTTATGTTGTGATTTGAAAGATAATGGAGTGGGGCTTGCCTGTAGCCCCAGCTGTGATTGCTTTCCTATACTCATTCTCTTAATCATTTAATTTGTTTGTTTAGTGGCCAAGAATATAGTTTTAAAATATGAAACTTGCATCAGTCATCAGGGTTTTCATTCATTGTAAATGGCTAACTATTTGTAAGATTCACACACTGAGATGATAAAAGAAATAGGTTAGTTATTTAAATATGAATAGCTAAGTGTTCTGGGGTTACTTGTTTTCAGAGTTCTCGTTTTTGCTCCCCCTTTCTTTGTTAAATATGAATCCTTTTTCCTTACTCTTCTTTCTTCCTACATTTCAATTCTCTTTGCTTTGCTTCCTTTACTTTTCTGCAAGACAATGCCTTAGTTTCTATTTCTTTGTGCCTTTCTCTTTCTTAAAAAAAAAATATTTTGCCATATTTTTTTCTCTTTTTACCTGGACAGCAGGAGAAAAAGCACAGGCAGTGGTGAAAAGGAAGAGCAACAACATCCTTTGTGAAAGTTGCTAGCAAGGAATTCCTACCCAACTCAATTTTGGACTGGCCCAAGAATGTAGAGGAACCACAAAGCACCATATTCCTTGGTTTCTTTATCATTCAGCTAACTGCATGTTTTATAGGCAACCGTGTTAAAATATTACTGCTTTCTCTTTGCTCTTAAGTACACAAACAAATAACTATGTTAACTAATTTTTCCAAGGGTTTTCACTGAGCTACTATTTAACAATAGAGCATTTCACTGCTTATCATATCAGTTTTGTAAACTGTATCTTACAATCATAAGTACCAAATAAAACTAATAAACTTCTGTTAATGTAGAGCCACAACCTTATCCATTGTATCTCCATAAAAAAGTGTCTGGACTTGGCAGATGGATTGGACCCCAACGAGGAGGATGCCCCCTCAAATCCATCAGGTCTCACTATTTTTGCTTTGCTAAAAATGCAAAGAACCTAATCCCTTTAGAGGGGTGTCCTGGTTCGGCCCAGGTTAGTGTCCCAATGTTAGTGGTGTGTTGCAAAATATGGTGGTGGTGTCACACAGGATGATTTTCTGCCTGTGATAATACCATTGAATAAAGCAAGCAGAACTAAACACGTGAATGAATTATCTCCTTAGAATATACATTTTCTGTGCACTAGACTGTAGAGGGAAGTACCATGAGACCTTTTTACATGAATACTCAATAAAATGATAGACTTAGAGAGGTAAGTTATTTTGAGGACAGTAGCAGGTGGAATGATACAAGAATGAACCCACTTAAAGAAACACCTGAAAAATAAATTCCATATTGCAAACTGTTATAAAATTCACATACCAGCAGGGAATTTCAATGAATATTAGTCTTGTGCAATATGCTTATGTGTGTAAAATGGGTCTCTACTGTACTTTGGCTTTAAAAACTTTATTCACTGTTTCCTAGTACAAAGCCACAGCAGGCATGCACTTGGCTAGCTAGTGAAGAACTCTGCCCCAGTTTTCCATAATGCATTCATGAAGGGATTTGTAACAACCAGTGGTTACTGCAGCAGAAAGACTAAAATGTTGTGCTGTGGCACTTCTGAAACAAACACAGGAGTTCAATCGCTACAGCTCTTACAGGATAATGATGTGCCATAAACAGTGGCATATTGCTAGCTGTGTATAATCCATACTCAAAACAACCATTCATTAAGACTTTAATTTCTTTTCTATATACACTGCTCTTCAGGTTAAAACTACGGATTTCAGAAGGTGACTCAGCTTCACTGTGGTAAGTACCTGCACCCTGTGGGGCTCATTTATCAAAAGCTTTACCAAGAGTCCCCAGCACTTATACCTCTCAAGTCCCAACATCTCTAAGTCTTCTTTTGCGAAGCACAGCCATTGTCTGAGCATCTGTGATGAGGCCAGGAAGGTCAAAGGGCTCATCAGTATATCAACAAAATGTAAAGCCTAGGGCTGCAGCAAACAAGCCTGGAGAGGAGCAGCAAACTGCAGTCAACATGAGGCTCAGACCTGGGCTAGAGGACTGTGACTGTTAAGCAAGAATAATTAGGTCGTTAAATACAAGCTGGTCTTAGTGGCACCTCCTTAGCCAAGAAAACTTGGCTTCTCAGTATTTATGTCCTCCCCAACCTTCCTTTTCTTTCTCACTTTAACACTACAGAGAGCTTGCCTCTCTCTCTCTTCTAGCTGTTTAATTTGGCACCAGCACTTTGCAAGCCTCTGTTCCTTAGTTTCATGCTCCCCTCTTGAATTTTTCTTGAATTTTTTTTTTATCTTTCCAAAGCTCTCTCTAATAAGTAAAAATGTGGCCTCAAGGTGTGTAAGGAAGAGCGTGGAAAAAAGTTGGAGGAAAACTTTATCATACAGAAGATTTTTCTAAATTAAAATGGGGAGGTATAGACAGTCACAGAGAAATAGATGCCATTTATGGACAGCTCTCTCTTTACACAGCTTAAGTCTCCCTTTGAACCTAACTTCATAAAAAGTAGAGCTCAGAAACCTGCAGAGGTACTCAATTATAGAAGAATGTATCTTATCAGTGACAACATTGACAAGCTATGTTATTGCAAACTCAAATAGTAAAGTGGAAAACAAGATGGATGGCCACTCTTCTGGAACTTCTGCCCTTGTCCCCTGGCAAAAGAGCAAAAGCAACAGCTACCCTGCTAGGAATCTGGCCACTATTCAGTGCAGCATTGGTCAGCATCCCCATATGAAAAGACATGACCAAGTATGGCTACACAAATAGAATTTCATTCTCAGTACCAGAAGAAAGACACTAAACTGAATTGAACGAGCCTTATTCCTAAAATGGGAACTAACAATAAACATTGTCCAATGCAACCACTATGGGAAAAATACATAATGAAGAACTTTGTAATGACAGGCCATGCAGTTTTACAGTGTTCACCCTCAAAGATGTAAATTAGGTCATTTTTACATTTGCAAGATTGAATTTAATCTACAATGTCTGTATTTGTATTTTATTTCATCCCTTGTAAATACTGGATAACAGTTTACATCTGTGCTGTTTGCTTCAACTGATCGATTCTACCCTTCTGCAGAATGCAATATTTAGACAAAGAATAAAGAATACTGAAATTGGTAAAAGAACTGAAAACTTTCATGGATGTGTGTGCATTAACACCAGCATTAGTGCAGACAGTCTTTCTGGAAACGTGAAATATGTTTGTATCTCTGGAGAAAGAAGACTTGAATCAGAGGGAAAGTGCCTGCGAGGAAAAGCATTTTGCTCTTGAATCTCTAAGAGGAGATTTTTTCCCTCAGAAATGAAGCAAAGCAAGTACTGCAGGTTGCATGTGGCAGCTATGGCAGAAATCAAGCTTCTTAATCTACAAGTCTTAGGAGCTCATACCTTTCTCATGAACCAATATCAAATCAACCTGCAGTTCATACACAAGAGATAGTTTGAAATGTCTTACATGCATTATTTGCTTCCACGACCCCAGTGTTGTTTCTGCCCAGCCTGTGTACAGACCTTATTTTTACAGCAGGATGAGAATAGGACAGTCATGTGTTGGGATAATACCATGTATGATGTGCTCAACTCTGAGTCATATAATTTATGAAGCAGAAATATCAAGGATAAGGGTGGGGATTTGGGGGAATTGGGGGAGAGGTTCAATCCAGGAGCCTTAGCTGGGCCTCTTAATACTACTGTTATGTCAATAAATCCTAATAACAGCAAAAATGAACCGGCTGGGAAAGTGTTATTATCCTTTTTCACTGCAGGCCAAGGAAGTTATTAGTTTGATTTCCAGTCAAATCTCGAGTAGAGCTGGATGTTTGCCTGGATCCAAAAGTATTCGCCAAGAACATACAGTGAGGGACGTGGGGCCCAGGAAATGTGGAGACCCAACTGTGTGCAGACTCTGTGGGGACTTCAGGCTATAGCAGTGGATATGTTTAAAAGTCACCTTGCACAAATATCCAGGCTTCAGAGGCACCTGCCTGACCTGAGTCACTAAGTCTTTTGTCCCTTGTGATAGTAAATTAACTTTAAAGTGATAACAGTACGGGGTGAAGTCCAGATCCAAGCACTAAATGAAGAGTGCTAAAACAGAAGAAAATGCTTCTGGAAAAAGATAGGTTGCAAAAGTCTGATTACATTTTTCCAAATTATTTGCTGCATGTTTAATTATGCATTTCTGTTCCTCCCTTTGTGGATCTAAACTCTGCTGACTGAAATCCAAAATTTTCCCTCTCAAATGGTGAAATCAACCCCCACATACTGAAGCTCAACGAAACCAGAAAAAACCTACAACTGGATTTTCTTTCCCTAAAATTACTCCTTACCTTTTATAACTCCTACACAAATAGCTGTGATATTGTAAATATGATAAATCCCTCTAAGTGAGCTGAATAAATTGATTAGGAGCAAAATAGTCATGTGGGCTGGACTAGATTGGCTTATTAAGTATTCAATAGCTAATTGCTTGCACAGTGGGATGAAAAAGAAGGAAGAAATAAATATAGAGAGAAATATATGTTTGTTTGTGGAACAGTTGATGGGCTGCTGGCCAGGGCAGGCTGAAAAAGACTGCAGGAGTTTTGGATACAACGAGAACCTATTACCACTGGTTGGCATGTAACGAAATTCAAAGGAAGACATCCACAGACTGTGGTGCCTGGAACAATATAGCTGTGGTTCAAGGGTTTCTCTGTTATGGCCTGATTACAAATGCAATATAATTAACTGCACCATATACTTGCACAGCTCACTTAATCCAATAATTTCAAAGAACTTTACAAAGCATGATGAAGTAAGGAAAGATATTCAACTTGGGAGCAAAACTTGGGGGTGGATGTCCCAGCTCCCCACAGTTCCCTGTCTTTTTTGTGAGATCCATCTCTGTTTACTGGTTTGTGAATAGTAGAGCTTGGAGGCAAAGCTAATTCATAGCAAAATCTTGTTTGTGTGAGGTAAAAAGGGCAAGTGCATGCGCATTTGAGTGGTAGTCTGCAAGACCGAAGGTGTCAAGCAAGAATAAAGAGTTTGATAAGCAAAAAAGGAAAGCTAGAGGTAGAAAAGGAGAAGAATGAGTTCCTATTAGTAAAGGAACAAAGGGGAAATGTGGCAGCCTTGAAAGAGTCCTGGGAAGAGTGTTGGACGTTAGGGTGGGTTTTCTCATGTTATTGTCCACAGTAGCTCAGAAGAAGTCCCATCCCCTTTAACAGTAAGCATGATTGGTATGTCTTCCTTCAAATAAGTGTTTGGACATAACTCTAATTAGTCCTCACCAGCCAATGCAAAGCAAAAATCTACTACTTCAAGGAGAAAAAGGAAAATCCTTGAGTCCTCTCCCTAGTACTCATTTTCTCTAACTTTTTCAGCAACCAGCAAAGGACAGTGTGCACAGAGAAAACGATAGATTAATTAGCTCCCAGCAGATCTACAGTTCCCCAGCCATGCAAAGCCTTCTGTTGAAAAGAAGTGCCCAGTCATTCTCCTAGCCCGAGCAAGTGGAAAAGGGAACAATTTAACACCTTCCACATTTTAGACGAAAATGAATAAAGCAGAAGGTAGCTGGACTCTTAATAAATGAGGAGGGAATTTAAAAGTAGCACAATAGTAGTGGAGAAACTCAAGTACATTTGCAAAAAAAGTGGTCAGTTTTCATCAGATAAAGTAAAATCCTAAAGCTGTGGACAATTTAGGTTTTATGCAGGAGTAGCAATTGTTATTGGGGCAGAACAGCCAAAGAAACTGTCATAAACTCTGAGCAGTTGCTAATTGGTTGATTTGATGAGACAGGCCACAGATCAGTGAGGTCTCTGTGTCACTGAAAATCCTGTAAATATAAGGACAGTAGCCTTTTTCTAAAATGAGCGTTCCAGGACCATAGGCTGCAAGGCTTCTGCAGCCAGCTGCTTCAGTGAACCAAAGCAGAGCTTGAGCAGCATGAATCTGTCTGCAATACAGTTAAAAATATGGAATAAATATCAGGATAAAGGTATGCTGAAAACCTAGAGGAGTGCAAACTTACAAGCCACAGACAAATACTGTGTCATTCATTTTTAAAAATAAAAATGGGATTGTAAAAAAAAAAAAAAAAAAAGGCCTAATTCGTAGCACTAGGGCCATAGGAAGTTATTGAATAAAATGTCTCAAAGAATCTGAACAAAAAACTAAAGGCTACCATGCGTCCAGCAGAGCTGCGGGCAGCAGGGACACACACACATCTGCCTGGAGCCAGGTTTGCTTCTACAGAACCCTCTACAAAGGGTCTCCCAGGAGAAGGTATCATCTGCTGCAGGAAGAGGAGAGTCACTCCATGGAGATGGACAATGATATACCATTCACAAATGCTTAAAACGGGCTTGGGTATCCTTGATAAAAGGAGCAATGTAACATACGTGTGAAGTGTTATTATTATTTGTTACATAAGTTTATCAAATTTAATGAGGATATTGAAGGACTCTTAATCCTAACTGGAATATCAATGTCTCTCAACATTTTCTTGATTAAGCCATTGAAAACACAACAGATTTGAGTGCCTTGCGTTTTTACACCATAAGATTAGGTGCACTCTGCATACAACTACATATACTCATTGCACCTAAACTCTAATCTGGTATGTACTTTTCTGCTCGGCTTCTTTCACAGTAGAAGAATAAGGTCCTAAGTTAGGTCCACAAATATATTTTTCCTGTAACAATTTGCAATAAGTGAACATTAATTCATGCTAAATTACAACAGAGCTTCCATAGAATTGCATATTAAATGTACAAGAGTATCCAGGGAGCAGCTTGATTAATATCATTATCACAATGAATAGTAGAGGAATTAATGTGATTTGCTGCTCACTATAACAGAGAAGCATTAAATTTTACTTTGGGAAGACATCTTCCTTATTTTCCTGTACAACGTCTTTCCAACTTGCAGGTAGAACGTGTGGAAGTTATGTCAGTTGGGTAAGGCCTTTCAGAAGTAGAGCTGTTGGATTTTCACTTCTTATTAGGCCTTGCTTTTATTAAAGCCCTTGTGTGACTACATGCATGTTTTACATCTACAACATCTTTCTGTAATTTCAAATATATTTTACAATTAATTTTGCATTTGCTTATAGGGAATTTGAGAAAAAATATTTCCTCACACTTGCGAGTAGTGATAATGACTTCTTTCTCTGTTACTAAAAAAATTATAAAAAATTAAAAATGAGGCACAATCCTGACGTCATAAATAGCAAATAACCATTAAAAAAACCCCCTAGTAACCAACAGAAACACATCCCAGTAAATACACAATTACTTGTATTATTTATAGTTGAACATTTCTGTGCTGGTGGTATCCATAGAGCTCAGTTCAGCTGGGTAACATACACTTACAAAGATATCCATGCAACCAACTACATAAAAATTTAGAAGAAAGGAATACAAACAAAAATAAATTTTACATTAATTTGCTGCTGAAAATACCTTTTACTGGGCCAACAGCTTCTCTTATTATGTCACCAACCTAGCAAAATTCCAAGAGTTTAAAGAAAATAATGATATACAGCTTAAGTGTACAAAGATATTGGCTCTGAGATACTTGGTCTTCCTTGAGGATACACTTAATCGATGAAAAAAGTGCAAGGGGGTGGAATGAAGCTTGTAGAAAATGTTAGAAATTCCTGCTTTCTCATTTTTAGACTTTACTACATTAAAATTTTGCAGACTACTGCTAGCTCATCTTTCTAGGGCATTTTGCTTATGATAGGTGAGAAGAGTTGGTGTTTTGAGCTGTTTGGATCTTTGGTAATGTCCATCACGCCCACAGCAAAGGGAGCAGCTACTCTTATCTTTTATGAATAACATAAATAGAGATTAAAATATCCTAAAATGGTGATCTTGGGGACATTATTGGTTGTGCTTAATGTCAGTAAGCCCTACCTACTTAGGATTAGTGGCTGCTCACTTTCTTCGGGGATAACTGCCATTCTTTGCTGAATTTGCAGGAATACCATTAACTACAGGGTTTATAAGTGTAACTTGCTCACTACAAATGTATTCGCGACTGACAAAGACCCCACTGGCTACTTAGGCATGTGTCAGTCATATACACCCATACTTTCAAAATAGCATTCAAATAGGAGTTCTCACAGTTTCCTGTTGTAACACAGACCCATAAATTAACCTAGAAAAATAAGCTGGAATTTTTCACAGGTCTTACAAGTGCAGCAGGATGACAATCAGCCTTCTACTTATCACCTCAGTACTTACATAGCTCAGCTAGTACCTAGTTTTGTACTAATTAAAAGTCTTTGCACAGATTTAAAGGAAGCTACTGCAAGGGGTGGTGGTACTGGAGCAGCATTCTGCTGCATGTAGAAGAAAGGATGGACATGCGGGTTCACTCCCTGCAGAGGTGTCCAGTTGGCCTGGTTCCCTTTCACTTTGCAATCCACATACTTGAGGTGGGGAGAGGAGACGAGAGGAGGCTCAAGGTGATCTTATCAATGTATACAAACACCTGAAGGGAAACTATAAAACAGGAAGAGTCAGGCTATTTTCTAGTGGTGCCCAGTGCCAGGACAAGAGGCAGTGGGCACACACTGAAACAGGAGGTGCCCTCTGAACATCAGGAAACATTTTTTTCGCTGTGAGAGTGACCAGGCACTGGCATGGGTTGCCCCTAGAGGTTGTGAAATCTCCATCCTTGGAGATATTCAAAAGCCATCTGGACATGGTCCTAGGCAAAAAACTCTAGGTGGACCTGCTTGAGCAGGGGCTTGGACCATATGACCTCCAGAGGTCCCTTCCAAATTAAACCATTCTGTGATTCTGTAATTCTGTGATTTTGTAGACCACGAGATACAATAGACATGTAGAGCCCACAAACTGAGAAAAACAGGTATGCATTAAGATAAAGGACAGTGGGGTGCTGGAATCACTGGAGGCCACCACTCTAGAGATGTGTGTGGCCCATTGGGCAGTATGAACTTTTTTTGTTGATGTGTTGGCAGAGAGGAGTAAGGAAAGATTTGCAGAGTGCAATTGTTGAGACTAGGAATAGGAGCATATACAAATAGAGAGTGTTCAAAATGCTTTCAAAGTTTATGATCATAAAATTCAGAGCCTGCAAATGAAACATGCAGAAAGTGTACAAACTAAGCTTCTATGACTTTTTTTTTCTGAAGTGGCCTCAGTAGCTCTTTGCTTTCACACAGATCAGAGAAATATCTTACAACAGATATTAATTTTCCTCCTATCTAAACAACTATCAAATAAAGCAAGTTTCTGTATCGTCAACAAGTAGCAGTGCGCTCCTTTATCATTATGTGCTTTAAATATCTTCCAGAGAAAAATTAACAGCAGATTTTTAAAGCAGTTCTGTGTCTTAAGAACCAGCATGATAAAAAAATCCTAACAGTGCCTTCTTCCTGTCCTCTCACTGCATCCGTTGTGAGTTGGGTAAGCAAAGGCTGCACTAGCGCAGGGGTGTCCTCGATATAATTTTGTGTGGTAATAAAGAGTGAAACTGAAAACAGGATATATTAAAGCTGAACTTCAGGAGACATAACCTGACTACAAGGTTTATTCAGCTCATTTTCCAAAGCAGAAGGCAGAAGTGTTTCAAAATCTTAGGCTGCACTTGGAAAAAACACTAGGAAATATGATGTAATAAGCAACTCCATTTTCACAGGGAGAACAGGAGATGGACCTAACGCATGTTACTGATCCCCAGCTTCTCCAATAGCATGTTTACTTGGAGAAAGTTTTTTGCGGGGGGCGGAGAATGCTATTTACTCAGTTCAACTCCGCAAACATAAGATGAAGCTTCTGGGCATTGCAGACGTGAGCGGTTAGTTAGTTTACAGGGTCAGGGCACTTGCATTCACCAGCAGAGAAAAAACAGAGAGTCTTTCCTGTCAAGCAGAGCAGACATTGCATACAGATCTATGTCTCTCCAGGGCAATGAAGCTTGCTGGCCTTATTCTTTTCTACCAAACATGAATACTTAGTCTTAACGTAGGGGTTACGAAGCCTCAACAGATGATGGCCATGGATGATCCCTTCCAGTGGGTTGTCTCTCTCCAGCAGTGCCTGGTGGCAGGCTGGCAGCCCCAGGACCAGCCTGCTCCATGCTCAGACTTGAGGCTCCTGGTGTTGCTGCTCCACTGCCCGAGCCAGGGAGAAGCAGGATCTCCATTTCCTGCACCGAGGCTTGAACAATCTGTCTGCGTCAGGATTTTATGAACGCTTCTATTAAAAACATTAAAGAAAACTTCAAATTAGCTCAGTGATGTGAAATGTTCTATGCACAACAACAGACCGTGCAACATTTGAGTTTCCTTCCACCTTTTACGTTTGTAAAAATGGATTCTGGTAAAAGAATGGGTTTTTTAATAAGGAAAAGAAGTCTTTAGTAGTGTTTTTAGAAAAGGCTTGTCCTTTAGTAGAGCCATTGTGTTGTATTTATGCAGCAAATGGTGTGTTAATGGGTTTTCATGTACATTTCCCTGAGAGATGGGCAATGTTGTTCATAAAAATGAACAACTAAAAACATCCTAAAGAGGTACCTAGAAACAAAAGCCTAAAACTGAGAATATAGGTTATCTTCCCAAAGCAGGATTGTTAGCTAGGAAACGATCATACAGTTCCAAATGTAAAAAATATGATCTACTGCCACCTCCCTCTTGTGGACTGCTATTTATAGTGACAATTGGACAGCAGATAGCTGTTTAGCAGTTTGGTGTCATAATTTATATTCCAAGCGAGGTAGATAGGTTTTTGAATGTGAATAAATACAAATGCTGATTCCCATCTATCGACATGTATACATTCATTATCTCCCACGTTTACCAGAAAGCATTCATGCTAGGATCACTGCCACAGTAGTAATTACTAATACACAGCAGGCTCTGAAAGACCTAAAAAGTTTGCTAGTTACCATGAGAAATATTGCCCCCAGGAAATGCATGATTCAAAACCAGTTTGTACATGGTGAATGCCTACCCATAACCATGCATAATTCAAGCAATTCATGAACCATAGGAGCCTCACTTGTTACTCCTGAGACAACCAACAAATGTCATGGTATGAATAATAGAAGAACACATATAT
>JAVSBS010026955.1:55284-74669 GCA_033124195.1 Coracias cyanogaster | reverse complement strand
CTGCATGTAGATATATTCAAATATTTTCTCTTCAGTTTAGATGTAAAGTTAGATGCAGGTATTTTGTGTGGCTGAGGGTTTGTAAATTTAGCAGACCCTATAATTAGCAGACACTGAATAAGCAGAATATTTACCAGGTGGGCTTTAAAATTCTGAAACTGCTTGTTGTGAGAGTTCTCTGTTGCTTTACCCGCACAGGGGGCTCATGGCGTGCTGTCTAACGCTAAGTGTTCATTTTACAGCTTGCAGCTCAGACTGAGTCCGGTACTCAAGTTTCTTTTCCAGTGGGCTATTTTAACTTCGCAACTGTGGGTGTAAATAAAAATCAGCTGACATAATTCAGATGCAGTCACCATCATTTAACTTTGTAGCGATCTAAACTGGTGGGTAGGAGTGTATAATTTGACAGGTCATCTACCCAGAGCTCAACAAGGCTCTGATTTAGTGCACATAAGCACTCTATGGGTTTGATCACTCGTATTGTCCTGGCTGGGTTTTGTCTTCACACACTTCAGATTTCTGCAGTGTAAACATCAAGATCCATGGAGTTGTCTAGACAACTTCTATACCTGATGGAAGAAGCAGGCACTATTTGTTTCCACAGCTAGCAAATGCAATGAAAAAGAAGTATTAATTTTGAAGGTAGCTGGTTAACATAGGACAGATTAATTTCTCTCCAGATGTGTCTATTCCTTCCACTGATTAGAGAGAGTCTTTCTAGACTTTATAGAGCTTACCTTAAATGCAGACATCCAGCTTGCAAATTTAAGGGAGCTGAATCATACCTTTATCATAACAGAGCAAGTATTCCAGGTATGCTGTGTTGAATTTGGATTGATGTGTACTTAAGGTCATCACTCCATTTTCTTTTTTTTGGACTGCCTGTTTCTTTTCTCCAAGCATAGGTCAGATGATAATTGCTCTTCTAAATTATATGAATATGAAAAAATATATAAAAAACCTTTTTAAAAGTCAGGTCCTCAGTATCCCAAAGTCAATTGATGACTGCGAAAGTGTCCTTCATTTTCTGTCTAAAAAAAATGAACAAGCTTAAACTATTTTTGTTAGGTTTGATTTGCAGAAACCACAAAAAGAAGTTGTATCTTCATATTTTGTTTCTTTTGTAATAAAAATATTGATCTAAAAGGGTATATTTTCCAAAAATTGAAAACATTTTTAGCTAATCTATACTTTTCCTGGTGTGAGCCATTTGGTGTTTTGAAATGAGTATAGTAGAGATAT
This sequence comes from Coracias cyanogaster, assembly GCA_033124195.1. Lineage (NCBI taxonomy): Eukaryota > Metazoa > Chordata > Aves > Coraciiformes > Coraciidae > Coracias > Coracias cyanogaster. The sequence continues at coordinate 73,427 of JAVSBS010026955.1, read as the reverse complement.
TTGCCAGAAAATCAATGAAAAATCTTAAGCATTTGGAGAAACTGGTATATTTGCTGCTTAATAAGACACACAAGCTTGTGGCTTGGCCAGATATTTCCTAGCACATCTGGACTTTTCTCTGTGAATGCCAGGTGAAGTTGACAAGATACAGAAGTGTTTTGTTGTTGTTGCTTTTGTGTGTTTTTCAAACTGGCTAATAAACATACACAAACAGCCTGCCAGTGCATGCAGGTGAACTGTATTCCCTGGACAATTTTCAGCCTTCCAAAAATAGTTAAAAAAATGTTGATCTAAAGCAGCTCAGCAGTATTCGATGTATTCAAATATGCAGGAAAATTGCAGTATGGCAAATCTCAGGCACAGAAATTGCACAGCGGAGTGATGCAACCGACGGGGATTTTGCCCAGTTGGAATTGCAAAGGCTGATACAAAAGCTGTTTGGTGACATGATAGGAAAACAATACTACACATTAAGATGCAATAAAGGGCATCATCTACAGTCACTGAGGTCACAGATGAATTGGAGGATAATTTTACCCAACCCTGCAGGAGATGGAGGCTTTCAAGGTACTACTCTGCCAATGTGCAGCATCATTTTTTGGCTTGCTGGGTGTGCAGGAGCTGGGCTGGCTGGTAGACAGGCTGTGGGTGCAAAGCTGGCCGCAGAAGCACATCCCTTAGCATTAGAAGCAAATTGTGCTGCAAAGAATCACCATCCTCCCTGCGCCCAAACAGCCTAGAGTGAGCCCTAGATTCAGGTCTGTAACATCTACTTGGTTGTGAAATAAACGGTGCAGTCTCTAGAGTAAGAAAGCTTTTTCCTGATGTCTAACCACATGTTCTATCACCCAGTTTAAGCTTGCTATTTCTTGTTCTGCTGACTGAGGATATGAAAAACAGATTAATTGCTACATGCCTTAGGTATACTTGAAGATAGCCATTGGATGTCTCTGAGTCCTCTATAAGAAAAGCCTTTCAAAGAAAACAAGCCATATGGACCATGTTTCTATGCCCCTTGATGGTTTCTTCCTTGCTCTCTGTGTTGGTTTTGTATTTTTCATAGGAAGCAATGTCTCAAACTGAGCACAGTTTTCATCAGTGAGGAGTAAAGTAGAAGGATTACCTCATATTTTGTATATATGGCACTCCTATTTGTGTGTTTCAGCATGAAATTTGTTTTATTCCAACTGTAGCTATTGGTTATTTTACTCATGTTGAGCTTGCAGTCCATCAGGTTGTTTTTAGCAGACTTACTGCCTACCACAGCAGTACTCCTGTAATTGTGTACAGTTGATTATGCCTATTTAAGTGAAATACTTACCACTCATCTCCACTGAAATGTTTCTTATTGTATTTCAGACCATTTATATAATTTGACAAGAACTCTGATTTTTATTCCTATGCTCTGGAGGTTTTACTCCTTTTTATGTTGCGTGAAAGTTTAATGTATTTTGTTATACAAGCAGAAATGAAAACATTCTTCAGTATCATATGCAGGACAGGTTTGCATAGAACCTGACTTTCATGGCAAATCATGGGCAACTTCTTGTTGACTAAAGTTTTGGAATTGTTGCTTTTTTTTCACAGCAGTTTCAACTAGGCCATTTGATTCCAGCTTTCTTAAGAATGTTGTCAGATATTTCCCCTAATCACAGGCAAGTTACATTGGCTATAGGAGGCAACCTGATGGAGCAGATACTTTGAAACTGAAAATAAACATCCATTGTGGTATTCTGGAACCCTTTTCTGTGTGGTTCTTAAGCCTGTAGATTCTTCTAGCAGGTTTCTCTTCTGTTTATGTACAGGACACCTGACCTAACTCTACTGCTTTCATGTTTGGCACATAAATGGCAGGAAGTCTGTCTTTCGGCAAATGTTTTTTTGCACTATACCCATAGGAAAGGTATTTCCAAGAGGGTATAGCCAACAAATCTACCATTTGCTGAGGTTTGGGATTGGTCATTTTCATTCTGAGCTGTAGCTAGTTAGGTCTTCCTCAATGTTTTTTAATCCTAGCCTAGCCCCATTTTGTTACTTGGCATTGTAGATCTCTGGGGAAGAGAACCGGTTGTTTCAGGGTGGTTGTGCAGTGCCTAGCACAGAGATCACAAGTGCTGGCTAGGGTGTGTAAATACTACTTAAATTAGATGGATAATGATCAACCATATTGTGTATTTCCTAATGTTTTGTCAGGTTTTATGAAGCAGATCATATACCACAGTATATGTAGTTTTTCTTGAGATATTTCTTAAGTAATTGGATCTTCTTGTCTAGAAGATTTCCTTTATATTTAATGAGCACTAAGGTTTCTCCTGTTGAGCAGGCAGCTTACAAGATTGGGGCCAAGTGAAATTCTGACAGCAAATACTCATTTGTTGGTCAAGATTTCATCTTAGTAAAATCATTCTGCTTAGCACTCATGTTTCCACTACCCTCTAGTTGCCTCCTTTCTCATTATCTAATGTTTCATTTCCATATTTGCTAATTCATTTTAAGAGGGAAAAAAAATTATTTTAAGGAGCTTATGTGAATAAAGACTTCAAAATAATATTCTTGCAAATCTTTTTCTTTTTCTTCTTTTTTCTTCTTCTATAGAAGAAAATTAACAGCTACTACTGTATAGTTTATTTCATATGATAGTGCTTTTAAATGTTAGTTTGGGATTTGCATCTTTCTCTGCTTTGTTTCAGATAAGCTAATTAACTTTAAAAATAGTCTCCGTAAGATGCAAAACATGGGAGAAAAGATGGTGGAAGCCAAAAGGTTGACTATAGCAAGAGTCGCACTGAATTAAATAAAACTCCAGCACAGAACAAACTGTGGAGTGCAGGACAGTCTAATTTAGAGGGCGTGTCTTGCTGTGCAATCTCTTTAAGTGTGATCTGCTTTTGGCCTAATTTTCTGTGACAGTGTATTTAATAACAGCGGTCCCTTACCGAGAATACCTTCTGCCTGGTCTGTCACTGTAGAAATCTTGGCTCTGTAATCGGCATATCTTTGTCAATCCAACACCTAAATTTCCTTAAGGGAGTTAAGAACTCTTAACAGTTAGTCATGCAGCCCCAGATGAAGAAATTTTATCCTGTTATTAAAGCACCTCAAACCGAAGGCATTTTATATTTGTGACTTCTCTACTTTTTAACTACCTATCAAAAATTAGGAACTTATAAAATGAAGGCTGCCTTGTAAGACTGATTATTAAAAATCCTAGAAAGGACTCTCAAGGGCAGATCAGGAGTTTCACAACAGTATGGATTAATGTGATTTTTTTTTTGTATGCTAAAAATAAGTGGGCACTGCTGTTTGACAAGCGTTTTATGGGGAATGTAGATTTTTCATTTATGAACATTCATCATTAAGCGGCTTTATATTTAAAACATTACCTAATGGAGCTGCATGGATTCGAGAGCCAACACGTACATGTACTTCAGAGCTACTTGGTTTCCAAAGTAGCACTCCTATTTAACTGTGTACATGCCTTCTGTGACCTGACATATTAGAGGTTCTGAATTTAATTTAGTTTAAATGTGCAATTTTCTCTTTTATTTCCTCCACTGCAATTATGCAGCATATGAGAGACAGAGCAAGACTATGAACACAGTGGGTCTGAAGAGCCCAGCAAACATGCTGAAGGATTGTTTTCTCTCTCCTCACTGTTATACAAATAATTGTAGGATTAAAAATCAAAAGATTCTCTAATAACACCTGAGGGACTCGTGTCTTGGTCTTTTAGACTTCCTATAGACACAGCAGGATAAAACTGATGCTTGGATTCAGCCAGATTCATTGTCTTAAGGAGTTCTGCATACTGTAATCAATACAGCACTTTATGTATCAGTAGCATATGACCACTTTTGCCACTAGAACCATAACATGCACCACTCGCAGCAGGAGTGCAAGTTATCCTGTCTCTTGCTGTAGGAACATCCTTGCTAACAGCAGTGGTGAGACAGGAGGCACACCAGGAGAGTCTACCTTCCCTCTGAGGGGATGTCCCATCCCCTCCCTCCAGCCCTTCATGCTCCTCCAGACTGGTGTTTTAATCTCCCAGCAGATCGCGGCTGTTCACCTCAAAGGGACATAAGAAACTGAATAAAGTAGACCTTGGGCATGTTCCCTACCAGCAGGGGATTCCTCGAGAAGGCACAAGGTCACGTATGCAATCATGGGTGCAGAGCAATCTCCATCTGCATCAGCAGGTCCTCCAGTGTACTGTATAATGGGAGAAGGCACACTGATGAAAGACCAATTTAGTGGGCTTCCCATACATGCTGTCCCATGCAGGTGTATAGCAGGCACCTAACTTGGCAGCAGTGCTGAAGTCAACCTGTTGTAAATATTTTTATGGTTAAAAGCTGTTGTCACATTTTTAGTTGAGGACCATAGTGGGATCAGATCAAACAAAACTGAGAAACGTAGATTGCTTAATTTCTATATTTTCATTTTTCATTCCCTGTGTAGAGAAAAGCAGGCTGTAACAAACCATGTCTTGGCCTCGACTGGAGAAAACAGATTTCAGCACAATCCCATTTTGTCAAAGTGGATTTCAGTTGCCACACTCTGAAGGGTTGTGTTTTTGTTGCAATCTAGAGGAAAACTGTGAAACAGCATAGCTATCCTCATATTGGCTTTACCCATCACCTGTCACAGCTCACTGTCACAGAAGGCTACACAGACATAGAAAACCAAGGTGGCAGCAATCTTGCGAGCAAAGGTGACAAATAGAAAACAGAGGCTTCGGGGGACCCCAAAGGGAGGTCTAATTTTAAGAAGGTTCATTATGCTACTACATTTTGAATAGTAGTATTTGGGAGTGTTTAAAGTTATTCTCAATGAACTATTCCACATTCTTAAACCACTCACTGATTTAAGCAGACATATGAAGACTATATCCATCTTTTTATGAAGCATGTATCTTGCCCAAATTACCTCTTTATTACTCTCATTAAGAAGTATATCTATGCAGCTCAAAAAAGAGAATGCACATAGCCAACCAGAATAGAAAAAAAAATTGTTGAGGTGGTTACTTCATCATTTGCTTTGTTCTTTAGGCATATGTCTCAACTAAGACATGGGATGAATTTAACACCTCCTGCAGCACATATATCTCAGTGTAAAATAAGCAAGGGAGGTTCAAAGGTGCACACATCTGCCTTCAGCACCATTATATACCAATGAGTTGCACTCAATCTCTATCTTTTAAATACCCTTTCGAAAATAGAGTGCAATGACTTCTAGCTGGAAAAGAAAAACCTGATCACTCTGAGCTGTCACCCATCATCTCTCAACTGAGAAGAATATTACTGCTATCCCTTCTACAGTGAATGCTGGCTTTATAACAACAGTCATAGCATGAATTACATTTACTTAGCAATATATTTGTATGACTGGAATAATGGCAATTGTCTCCCTTGTCCACATTGCCCCTATGCCCTGGTATTAACTAAGCCATGACTTTACGCGCTCTTTTCTCAAGCACTGCTTGTCTGTCATAAGACACCCATACTCTGTGCCATGTTCAACTGTTAAGAATACAACTAGCAGGAGTAGATTGATGTGAAAAAGCACAAAAGTCAGATGGAGCCATTTCTAATTTTGTCATGCTGTCATCCTACGGGGCATTCCCAGTCATGTAATAATAAGGAGAACGGAGGGCAGGCTGAGATTAGATGAGAATGGTAAATTGTTTTTTGACAACTGGCTTCTAACTTTAGGTTTCACACACTTCCCTTCCTCAGCCCTACAAAAGAGTACTTACTGAATTCAGCACGTGAAACTATAAGAAGCTTAGGTAATGTTTTCCTGAAGCAGAATGAGGAACAAAGAAGCTGTATACAGGGACACAGCTAATGGAAAGCCCGATAGGCATTTTCAGCTCCTTTTTTAATGCTCTCTTCTTGTTTAGGGGTGCTTTATTACAGTCAATTGCTCCTCCTCATTAACTTACACTTTGGCACTGATAGCTCTATAAACTGCCCTAACAACCCCCATGAGTACCGCTGTAGTGAAGGATCTGGTTGTGTTTCCATTATAAACCTAGTTTCAGAGATATTTATAACTCAGCCATTTTAATTTGCATCAGGCTTTGGGGAACTTGGCTCACAGGTCAAAGAGTGAAAAAATTTTCAGCTTATGTATTTGAAAAGAAAATATTTTAGCCGAGAGCAGTTTGCAGTACAAAAAAATTTCATCATGATTTAGAAGCTTCCAGGATAAGAATATTTGTATTATCTTATGCAGTAATTATATAATATGAATTAGATACATTACCTTTGTGTTTCCAAATTCAGATTAATAAGAGACACTGTATTAACTGTTTAAGATGTTTTAATATAAAAAATATGCTGTTTTTATAAATTATCTAAAAGGTAAAGGCATGGATAGTATAATTTAACTGTCAGGTTTTGAAAATTTGTTAAAATAAATGCATTTATAACTGTTTACAAAATGTAGAACAAGGATGTTGATGAGGAATAGCAAAAAAAACCCACCCCAAACTGTAAGGTCATCTAATTGATTAGTTCATGTGTTATAATGATTACCCAGTGCATCTGTACAACAAAAAATTCTGATACTGCCTTTTTTTGGCTCATTACATCTGCCTTGATTCTGTACAGTACTACATCCAATCTCTATCCTATTAACAAGGAAAGTAAAGCTGCTTAACTCTCTCTTAAGTTTTGGGCTGGCTGCTACTTACCTTTACAGTTGGAGTACTTTTCTAGTGTGGATATATTTACAGAAATATATTTGTAACACACATTCAAATACTTGTTTGAATATTCGGTAATATTTGTCTTCTAGCAAATACTATTCTAACTTATATTTATGGCAATTTTCTCAGTTATTTAACTGTAGAAGCTAATAAACAAAAATTTCTATTCTAGATTACTTCATTGAGATCCTTCTCTTTATTAGTGTTTTCTATTGCACATCTGCTTGATGCATGTATTTCATTTATGTCACTAATAATCTCAGCTCTACTGTAAACCACATAGTTTTCTAGCCTAAGTCAATTTTCACTTGATAACGGATATTTCTGTCTAGCTCATACTCTGTCGGCAAGCTGCATTACCTCTTCTAGGTCACTGATACGAAAACTGAACAGACTCATTCTTAGTGATTACTCTTGTAGAGGTCAGTTAGTTGCATCCCTCTTTCTGAAGTTCAAAATCACCCTGTGTCTTCAATGTTTAGGCCTATTTTGCATCTGTGCAAACACCTTATCCTTTTCACCATACCTGTAGACTTTACAGATTAGCATTTTTCCCACTTTGTGTTGTCTATCCAGCTGCCTTGACGTTCATGTCAATTGTGATGATGGCTTCCTCTCTCTCTTTTACTTTACCTGCCTTTACTTCCCCCCTTATCCTTACCTGCTTCACTAACATCCCTTTTTAACACATTCTTAAATGCCTGATCAGAGTTGTTTCCTGTTTTATACGGAGTCATCTTTACTATTATGAGTGTCCTTTAGTTACTGCCCACTCTACCCCTAAACCTTGACTCAGCTACAAAACAAAGTTTACAATTTTAGGTACTTGTAGGCTCTCTTTAAGCAAAACACCATATTCTCTGCCTTTAGATATGTATAGAAAAAAGCATGTTACTAGTATTGCTAATTCCCAGGATAGTTTGGAAATTGCATATACTATTTACAAATATTTTCATTTGGTTTCATTTTGAATGGGATTTTTAAATTTGACCTTTTACAGTTCAGCACTGGTTGGTATTAAATACACTTTTATCCATACTGGCCAGTTTTTAGTAATTACATGTTAAATGTTTCCCTGAATATTTCAAATCTGTTCTACACATCTAAAATAGCTAATTTCAGTGAGGACTAGTGTATGTGTATCTGCTTTGTCTACAGTGTCTGTGTGTTCAGGTTTCTGTGTACTTAAGCTTGTGGGTAATGGTTGTCATGATGGATGTACAGTATATATAAAATTGCAGAAGCATGCCAGAAAATATTGATTCATTTCAGATGGACAATTTTTTTAAAAATTCTGTGAAACACTAGTTCTGCAAACAAATATGTTATTTAGATCATTAATTTGCCCATTGCATATTGGTTACTTATGTATTTTAATTTTAACGTATGCAATAGCATTTACAGAACAAGAGTCAAAGTTCTGAAAACCTAATGCTGTAATTACCTTTGCTAAAATCTCATATCTTTCAGTATCTGAAAGTTTAAAAAATCTGCACTTTCTTTTCATCTTGAAATGCAATGTCTATAGTTCTAAGTTCCTGCAAAACCAAATTTCTGAGGATTTTCATGATCAAAATCCCAAAAGAAATTTTTAGGGAAGTGTCTGCTTTCATTAGGGTCAAAACAATTGTATGACCCTCATTTGGACTTCCATCGTTCCTTTATGGACATATAATCTGACAGCTGCAAAAGTCAAAACACGCACTTCAACCTTATGAACCCAACACACTCAACCTTATCAAAACAAATATTTGCAAAGACCATTCTCATTTTGACAAATCAGCATTTCCTGACTGCAAATCATTCTGATTGTTCTAGAAATAATCTGAAGTATTTTGCATAGTCATTGTGAAGCTTGATTCATGATTACAGTGTTCTGAGATCCTCAAAGGAAAGTCTCTTTATAATTGGAAGTGTATAAGTACCAGTGCAAAGAGCACTACAGTTTCTTAGGTTATTTTAATTTGCTTTTGAACAACTGGGGGGTTTTCCTTCATGAAAATCCAGACTGATTTTACAAATGAGGAACTGGGTAGGACTTTATCTAAAATATGGTTGAACTAAGTACTCATTTAAGAATTTTATGCAGCATCTTCCTTGGCTAGATCAGTGACAAAAAGGTCTCATTATTTATACTCTACATCTAGTCCCTCTGTAACTTTCATTTCCAAAGCGGATTTAAAATCTTTCTCCTTTGCCTCTTCCTGCTGAATTAGAAATTAGCTTCAAAGAGACTGCAGAACTTGCCTGCTCAGAAAGCCCTAAAATAAAAACATTGAATTTTGCAGGACTTCTCAGATTTTCTCTTCTGCAGTATCTTCTTGATCATTTCCCCAGCTGTACAAAGGTATTGGTGAGATAAAAAGCCAATGATGTATTTTTTTAAAGCTTGCTATTTTTGCTTTCTGCTTGTTCTTCCATCCATGATCATTCTTCAGGACCATGCTCTCTTTCTCACTATGGTAAATAAGACTTCTGTAAATAAGATCTGTGTCTAATGAATGAGTGTACTGTGTTGTATTTTTACACCACAGTAAAATTTGTCTTCAAGGAGATCAAAAAAGACAAGAGGGAAGAAATGCCTAATGTATGCATTTGAAGCTGCTGCAAAAAAAGGGAATGTAAATAGTCATAGAAGAACACTATATTGTATCTTCACTTAATGGCTAGGGGCTTTGAGCTGTAGAAATGATCTACTAGACCACCCAAGAGCAAGTAATACATACCATGTTCTACGCCTTATGTATTCTATCAAATCCTTAACATGAAGTATATTTACCACACAAAAAATTTAGCCACAGGAATGATTGTTCCTATATTCATTTATTCTGTTATGCATGTATGTTGGAATAATTACTCATGTACTAAATATTGTAAACTAGAAAAGAAATGTTCAGCTGCAGTTATCTGCAACCTAATAGCTGGTAAAATAAGCAACAGTTCGATATCTTGAATAAACATTTAATTATAGCTAAATATGTGGATCTTTTAAATATAAAATTAAGTTCAAACAAATGCAAATTCAAATAAGATAGCATTTTAAAAGTAATAGGAAGAAAGATAAACAGCAATGGTTTGTTTCAGAGACTTAATCATCTGTTGAAGGAGAGCTATGATGTTCACTGAATGTTTGTTTTGTTACATTTACAACAACACACATCTATTAGAGAATGCATTTAAAAATCAAGCCATTCAGATGCAAAATGAAGTTTCAAAAGTAGCTGAAGGAAAAAAAAGAATGTCTTAGAATCTGTGACTTAACCTTGCAGACTGTACTTTCACACCATGGGCTACAGAATGAAGAACCAAGCTCTGGAGAAGGCTGTGCTCTGACGAGGTAACACAAGTACTATGCTGTGAACCAAACTCATCAAGAACTCAAACCTACTAAAAAAACCCATAAGGTTGGCATTTTTTCCTAAATTAATTGAAAACAGGGTTGCAAATAAATGAAATTCTAACTGGTAAGCAGAGGGGAGAGTATGTTGACCACCATTCAGGCCTCTTTGACTCAGACACATATGGACAAACAGAAAATCAAAGTTAACTGCATTTAAATGACTTATCTTCTTCCCAGTTTGAAACATTAACTTTTCAGAAACAAGTGTCCTTCATCTTGCAGATACGTCACTCAGAAGCTCTCCTGCTACAGAGTCATGATGCCAAACGGCTTTTAGGAAGAGTGTTGGCGTGAATTTCTGCAGTTGTTTAACTCTCATTGCAGGCTGTCTTTTCCTTACACACAATCCATAAAATTGCCTACTGGAGGTCCATACACATTCAGAAACAATAAAAACTACAAAAAGACATGAACATTGTTTGTATTTTCTGTGATATTTGCATGAACTCGCCAAACCAGCCGTGTCCCATTTCCATTCATTGAATTGTTTGCTCCTACTCTGTACTACATTATGTTTGCATGGGATTACTCGCCAGTTTATTCCTTTTTTTCTTTTTTCATTCCTGTTTGGGTTGGTTTCAAAATTTTTCCTGCTGCTATGCCCAGAGCTGCTCAGCACCTTGTCCAGAGACAAGCCACAATGAGAGAAGGACTGAAGAGAGCTTTCTCTGATTTTGACGGCACAAGGAATGCTCTCTCTGCTGAGTCTGCTTTAGCCCCCTGGGTCTGCCAGCACTGTTTCTCCTAGGGATCCAAGATGTTACACTCCAGAGCATCCAGAGAAAACTCCTATATAAAAATGCCCAAGTTCTATACAGACCTTAAAACTGTCCAGATTTCCAGCAAGTCCCCTGGGGAATTTGTGTTTTGGTTGACTAAAGTTGATTTCTAATTGTATGGATTCCTTCCTTTAGAAACACTGCAGCGAGGATGCTGTACAGATAAGCCTGCCCTACATTTCCTCTGTTAGGAGAGCCTTCTTGCTTTTCTTACATTTTGCTCTGTGTTGCAAATACGTCTCATTTATATGCTATGCACCACATACAACTGAAATGTGCATTAATCCAAGCAAGATAATAAGAACTGGAATCCTTCAGTGTCCTTGCTCTCTTCATTTTTCACTACACTTTCAACAGAATCTCACCTGTCGCAGTCTTCAGCATATGTTTTTTTGGGGTTTTTTTCCTTTTTGCACGTTTTGACTGTTTCTACAGAGAAGGAGATCATACTAAAGAATACCTAATAAGTGTAAGACATATTCTGTCTGTATGATGAGGGACATTTTCTACTTACTTGTGGCTACACATTTCAAGAATAATACTGCAGAAATTGAGACGGTTTCTGTCCCCTGGGGGTACTATACTGCTTATATGTTTTCATATCACTTTTCTTACATACCTACATATATTACCCCAAGGTCTAGGAATAATCTAATTGCTGGGTGTACACATACAAGCTCATGTAGAAACCAATTACAAATTAGGGTAACTTTTCATAATAAATATGATTTTCACCAATGCCAATTTATATCTGAAATTTCAGATGGGTAGTTGAATCTATTTCTAGTAAATCAGAGAAGATACTTTAGAAAGATTCATATGTTCATATGTTGAGATGGTTTTAAATGATCCCTTTTTTTAGTGGTAGGTACGGCCTCTGGCTTAGATTAGCTCTGAGACCCCAGGTTGATATTCCTTTTTTATTCCAAATGAAATGAGGTCCCTCAAAGGTCTTAATGATCTGAGAAGGAAGGGAAGATTGTATCAAGACCTCAAACAACATACAGATAAGGACTACCAAAAAAAGCTAGCAATGGGGTAGTCCTCAAATGGAACCTTGCTGCTTTATACCCTCCAGCTTGGCAGTAGTATTAGACCTGGAAGAAGAGTATACTGTATTCCCATATGGAGATAGCCATGGAAACATTACTTTTGGGTACCAGAAATCTTTGCTACCTTCTCATTGATACCAGCTGGGTCCATTTCTTCCCTTATCTTACAAGTTCATGATACTGTAAGACTACTTCTTCTATACCAGTTTTTACACTCCATCCCTCCAAATGATCTTTCAGTGTCTCAGTCATGACTGCACGGCATGAGAGTCACTTTTGTCCTTCCCTGTCCTGGTTCAGCTGTGCATCACAAAACACTGGAGGCTACTCTACTTCTCACAAAACTCCTATGAGCCCAAACAGCAGATGGAAAAGAGGAAGGCAGAGACAGGTCCTTGCCTTCCCCTTTCTGCTTCACATACATACTCTAAATCAGTAGCAGAAGATACATTGTAGAAATGGCACTGGTTCTAATTTTGTACCATGGTGGTCTTTTTCCATGGTTAGCAAAGAAGGCATTTCCCCACCATCTGGTTGTACAAAGTCTTCAAAATTAAGCCTCAGACAGATCCTAGGAAACTATCTAGTTCTCCCTGTTCCCTACTAACTGCCTTCTTAAGCCCTTACTTATGAGACTCCTGGGAACTCAGAAGTCTTCCAGAGTAGCTTGGTCAAACATTTTACTGCACTTCCAGGTAAAAGTTGTTCCCGATATCCTCAACCCTATTATCCTAGTTTTGCTTTGCTGTGAAGTTAACCTCCTTTCTCCTTGCCCATCTTTTAATCAATGTCATCTCTGTATTATAAACATTTCAGGGCACTTTTATTCCCTATACTTCTTCTTACTTGAATCCACATTTAACAATAAAAAGGAAATAATAATCATTAATTATAATTAATGAGAGGTAGTTTCAAAATGGAAATCTGCGCAGTCCCGAAATTCTCCTGATTTGGGACCGCACAGCTCTGGGGTTTGGCAAGTGTCCATATCTAATAATAACAATGCTCAATGACACAGTGACTTTTAAAAATGAGGTTTAAAAAAATCTGTTTAAGACAGTAGCCACATTTGTCACCAAAAATTCCCGGTATTACAGAGAAGATGGATTATCACGAGAAGAGGTAAGCCCTTCAAACTGTCTGCTAATTCTATTAAAATTATGTAAGTGACAAGTACTCTCTTAAGCACGGAATAACCCTTTCAGAAGTATCCCTATCAGTCAGAGAGTGCAGATTTTGCACTAACTCTCAGCAGCAGGAGAATACATTGTTCTCTATGTGAGTATATGCAATGCTTATTTCTAAAAGGACAGAAAAGTTTTTCCCTTTACTGCTACCATGTCATTGTCTTTCGAATGTCTATTGCATTGCTTAAATTAAATGACTGATTTTTTTTTTTATTTTTTTTGGCTTCCATGGCCAATACATATGTATGCCCTACTTGCAAGGAGAATAACACTGCTTATAGTGTCAATATGAACAGCTGAAGAATATCCTGCGACTGATAACATGAGCTCTTCTTGTCATCGTGTGATTTTTATTATTTTTTACCTTCTGCATTCTATGTAATAGCTGGTGCTTTAGTTAACTTAATGAAATTTTATAATGATCCTGTGGCCATAAAGAATAGAGAAATAGGCAGGTCTCAATTCAAACCCTTCAAACACTGATCTTGCCTCTTGTATCATTGCATTGCCATTTCACTGATGAAAATTTATTTAAAATGGATGCAAAGACATACTAGCCCCAAAGCAATCAGGGTTTCCTATCTCATTGCACTTGTCTGATTCCCACTGCTGCCAGTGGAAGGGCAGAGAGCGCTCAGACTACCAGTGGACTGAAAGCCATTATGGTCTACATCTGAATGTCACCTTGAAGGGGCATACTGGGAGGATATGCAATTCAGTAAGTACTTATGATCAAAAGTTACGCCTGGATTGCATAGTTTCAAAATAATTGCAAAAGGTGATCTATCTCCTGCCAACATTTGAAGGATCTTTACAAATGAATGCAAGATGTCTCAAAGTGTTAAACTGTGTCCTAGGGCTGTTAGATTTTACACATTTGCATGACTTTCAAAATCAGTCCTAAAGCTGTTGCTTTCGGTTATTTTTAATGTAAGCCACCAAACAGATACTGAACCATTTTTGTCATACTCTTTCATATCGACACAACTACAAGAATCGTATTTTTGACCTTTAAACTAACAAGCATTCAGATGAGACTGCGAAAGAGCACATTTGGAAATATTTCCTTCAGAGATAGGGGAGAGAGGGAAAAGAGAAAGAATATGTGTGTGAGGCGAAGAATGAGAAAGACTGAGCAAGAAAGTAAACAATAATCACCTCTTTCAGTCTCAGTCTCCAGAGTCTCTGCATTCAGTGAACACAAGTGCGATTGGTCTCACGAAAACACAGCAGACTTCTAGAGAATTAATTTATAAAAAAGAATTTGAAAATGCCATTACTTGCCAGTGCCAGGGAGTGGAAACAGACAAAATTTCTAATCTAAACTTTCAGTGCAGAACATTGAAACTTTTTTGAAAGTTGCAAATGTTGAGTTAGTTTTTGTCACTGCAATCCTTTCTCCATCAGCACCTTCTCACCCTCTTTTTTCATACATTTCAGGCTTGAAGTGGGAGTAGAAGTGTGGAAAGGCTGCTGGAAGAGCTCTGCTCTCATCCTTTCACCCTTGCCTCAGCTACTTGGCTCCAGTTGCACACATCTGCTTCACCAACTCTTTCTCTGGTGCCTTCTTCAATGGAGCCCCCCTGCCTGAAATTTCCTTCCTGACCCAATCCACCATACCTCTACCGCTTACTCTTTAAAGTCTCTTCTCAAAATACTTATCTCATAAAAACTCTAAGCCCCAGTCCTCCCTTTGAGTCCATCAAAGAAACACAGATAAAAAACAAACAACCCCCTACAGACCTACTAAGACATGAAAATAAGCCAAGTGCAAGTGCTCCGTCACTCTTCCTTTTTAAACTTTCTTCCCATACTGCTTGTCTTTCTGTCTATCGAGACTGATTGTTAATTGTTCTTCTGCAGTTTTATACCCAAGACTGTGAGTTTCCTAGAGTAGGATCTTCCTTTTAATAAATGGAGTCCATAAAGGATATAACATCCTCTTGGCACAGGGATTCATGATTCTTACAAATACTCAATACCAAAAATGACGAAAAAAGCTCAAGAAGGGCTATCACTGCAAAATAACTAACACAATTTATTTAGCTGAGCAATGCAGATAAACATCTGAGTTTTCGGATGCTTCTTGAGACAAAGGGTCGTATTCATCAGATGCTTGGAGAAGCAAAGCAACTGTAAACGCAACTTTTTCTGGCCAGAAAAACAATTTTACAGCTGCTTTCTATTGTCAGAATAACTCAAACCATATGGGTGAATTTGATCCCAAATCTTCCGAGATCCACCAATCACTTGCTTTCACCTAAACAGCTGCAGATTTAATCAGTTGCACTCTGACTTCTGAAAATTTAAAACTGCTATTTAAGTCTATCAAGGCTCAGCCTGAATCACCTCTTTTTTTCTACCCTCTTTCAAGGTAGCATTGACCTCTGTGCATAAGTCAGGCATGGGGCTGATTCACAAAGTCTGTCCTGCTTATGTGCCAAAAGGTTTCAGTAAGACAGACATGAGGAAAAGGCCTTCTGCTAACCATTTGCAAGGTAATAAGTTCATTCTTTGTTAGCCCAGAATCTGGTTCCCAATATATACAGAACAGAAGCTGGAGTCAGACCAAGGTCATTGCGCTGTGATTTTGTTTGAAGATGGATTTTCCTTTATGATTTTGAAGAGCTTTGTGCCTTCTACACTTCAGGCAGTTGGATTTCTCTGTAGGTATGTCTCAGTTTAAAGATAAATGTGTTGATCTGTTCATTATTAAGAGTATAATGGAAGAAGATCATTTTCATGATCCTGGGATGAAATGTGAAAGTATTGCTTTTAATAAATATTTTGCTATTCTATTTCTTAAAGTTATCGAATCACTTCTCTAACCTTCTTCAAAAAAAGTGGCCTTTAAATAGAAGTAGACTGTGTTGTAAGTTGCCCAGGCCATCTGGGGGGACAAAAAAGACAAATTTCTTAATTTGGTTTGAAAAATGGTTTCCTCTGGTTGTATATCAAAACCACATCAATCAGAGACCAGAGCTACAAAATCTAAAAGCAAACATGAACTGACTATTTGCAAAATGCCGTCAGATTTACATAGGAAAAAATAATAATTTCTTCAACTATTTTATTAATACTTTTCTTTTTTATTTTTTTGCCACTGGAATTTGTCTTCTGTAGTGATGTAATGCACAAACTGTTCAGAGAAGACCGTGATTTTTTTAAACTGATGAACTCTTTGGGCTAAGTGTTAAATCGGTTATTATTCTGAGGAGCCTATCAGCCAGATTGCAAGTGTAAAGCAGTGGAGAGCTCTCAACAGCATGGTTCATGTTGATCTCTATAAAAATCTCCCCCTTGGTTGAAGTTCAGTTCTTTGTACTAGTAACTTCAAAGCCTGGTGAGCCTGATCGCTCCCCCATGTCATATGTGCAACCACAGCTAATGCTTATTCTACCAGTTGCAGGTCTGAGGGAGGGAGGTGGGGTGGGTTTTCATGGCCGCCTTCTGTCACTAGGAAAGATTATTTTTCACGCAAGGAGTCTGGTTTAAAACAATCATTTCAGGATACAGGTTTTGCTACCTTTCTCCCTCTTCCTTGCTCAGTTTTCTTTTTAAAACTATATAAGCCTTCTTCTCACAGGCACAGTAAAGTTAAGGTAAACTGATGATAAAATAAAGAACGCAAGTAAAATGTATCTCTCAACCAGATTAGACTGCCACATACTAGAGAAAACCATGGGGAGGTCAGACAAAGTGAAGCGATCACAATTTCAGATTAGTGTTGATCTTTGGCCAGACATTTTGCAGGAAAATTTTGACGTTGCCCAGAAGGCCAAGTTTCTTACATAACAGAGTAATTGGCCTGCCCAGCCTGGGAGCTGTTGCTCTGTCCCATCTATCTTTAGAAATCAATGAATTTTTTTAGTAATTCAAGACACCAGTTTTAAAGGGAGGTGGTTTACCACCATGGGCCAACTGCTGCAGCCTGTTGACTAGCCAGGTTACACATTGCCTCTGGCAAACTCGGTGCTTTGTAAAGCTGGTTTCCAGAGGAATTTGTCCAAGCCAACGGTAGGAGCAATGGAAAAATGGGAGCAATAAACATCTTGTGCAACTGACCTGCTCCACATTCCACAAAGCAGAAGAAGAAAACTCAAGTTTCATTAAAACACAACAGGCAACGAAAGACACGAGGTCCTATATCCCTATGTAAACTCTCTTTTTAAATTACCTTCACAAAAAAATGTTGTGTCTCTGCCGCCCCATTAGGTTCCATTTCCATACTAAAGGAACTTTGTTAAAAGCACCTGCTGATCAGGTTCATTCTATTTACGACAAAAAATTTGACTCTTTGTATTCATTTCACTTGCAGTGGCGTTGTTGACCACTGTGTGTAGCCGAATGGATTACACTTAACTGCTCTGTGTGAGTGCACATGGGTATGGGCATTTAGAGTCTGCCAGTCCACTGGCAGGTGGGGAATTTGTTTTCGTTTTCATGGCTAGGTAAGCCTGTTTTCCTTGTACAGGAGGAAGACAGAGATTCTGATTTTCTAAAACTGCACAGAGGGGAAGTCCTGGGCCAGGTACCACAGCTTTTTAATGCTCAGAAACCCTTCAGCTCCTGCTCTTCAGCAGCAAAATCAGGGCATCTCAGGTGGCAGCATTATGTTCTGTACCTTCCACGCTAGGGTTATCCTTGCAGGTGGCTTCTGCCCACTTACGATCCTGAAGTGCATCTGTAGCATGAAGAGGACATTAGAAGACATTAGGGGAGGACACGGAGACATTCAAAACCCACCTGGATGCCATCCTGTGCAACCTGCTCTAGGTGAACCTGCTCTGGCAGGGGGGTTGGACAAGATGACCTTCAGAGGTCCCTCCTAAGCCCTGCTGTTCTGTGATTCTGATCGCATGACATGGCATCATTCTCTCTCCCTGAAAGCTATGGAGATGAGAGATAGTGAGGGTACTGTGATGTGTTCCTAAACACCTCTGCAAAGTTTACCCTGGTATTTCAAGACTGGGTAGGGTAAATGGAAATTTAAATTCTTAGGTATAACTA
>JAVSBS010026955.1:0-55184 GCA_033124195.1 Coracias cyanogaster | reverse complement strand
TGAAATTTAAATTCTTAGGTATAACTACAAAAGAGTATTGGTTATTTGCCTTAATTTTCCATTATATTTTTCAAGTGCTTCTATTTTATCCATCCTCTTTCCACTGCTTTCCTACTGTCCAGCAGGCAAATAATACAGCTTGTGCAAGTCTTACATCTCTTTGACAAGGCAATGACATTTATTTCCTATCCTGCATTCAAATCCTCGTTACAGTAACATCAATGATGCTGTGAACTTTCCTTGAGTTTCACCGATGTGAGAAAGACTAGTAGCACAGCTATTCATTTTATTTGGCCACCTCTTTGCCTATTTAACCCTAACTTGCAGCAGAAGGACAACTGCTGGTGAAGTACCTTTTTTTGGTGTGTGAAGAAGAAAACTTCTCCAAATTTATCTTTAATCAAAGTTGAACCAAAATCTAAAAAGTTTCACAATTTCCTATGAACCACAAAATTTTGAGAACTTTTTTTTTCCAAACTGAAGAGATGATACTTCCCAGATAAAATATTTTCCCTAGAACTTACATCTACTCAATAAAAGTGCCATTTACCTCATTTTCATTAATGCAAGGAAAGTCCATTCGGTTGAACAGCTGCCTGAAACTCCAAGGTTCGTGGCCTACTTCATAGGCCAGACTTCCTGGACGTTTCTGCTCCCCATGCCAAGCAAGGAAGGGTTAGCTCATTCTGAGCTGATGACCTTGGACTTCCAATGCTTAGGAGCAGGCAGCCCCAAAAGTCAATATTCTAAATGAAATCCTCAGCTTCATTTAGCAGAATGTTTTGTGAAAGAAATCTTTTGGGCTGAACACAGTTGCATTTTTTGTTGGAAAATGTTATTCATAACACTAACTGAGAACAGCACGGGGTTGTCCTACTCCAGGGGAAATTCTGAGAGTTCAGAAGAAATATCTGTAAATAGGTTACAGAGAAGAACAAATACTTTCTTCCATATCTGTGCCAGTGAAACTGGCAGGATCATGCCCAGGGCACATACTAAAAGAGACACTGTCTGTGGAATGATGATAAGAGACTATTTTCTGGCGTCTATCATATGTCATGATCAGGGCTATAAAAGCGATGCACAGAATACGTGGCAAGTTTCCACAGTTGCTGAAGCCAGGCACTGCTGTCACATTTCTCATTTCCTCCCTGCCCTTTTTAACGATGGTAGGACTCAGCCATGGTTGCAGTAGCATCCTCTGCAAAATGTTCACTGGGAAAAATTGAGTTTTTAATTTTCCCCTTTTGGGATTATTCACACAACAGCCAGGCTTGACAGGGTCCCTGATCTCTAAACACCTAGCAAATGCAAAGATGTTGCTGATGGCACTGTTATAAATCAATTAGAGAAATCATTATTCTTTTTCTCTTCTGACCATACATATGGACAAACAATCATACTCGGAGAAAAAGAATGTTTATACATTATTAATATTATCTTTAGCTAGTTTCATAATTGCCAACACCTAGTGACACTATTAGGGTTGTATTTTATTACATAACCTTTGTGGAGTTACATATATATTGTGGCGTCTTTCTTCATATACACATTGTGGTTTGTTGGAATGGTTATTGATGAGATGGCACCTGCGTTACTTTGGGACCAGATGTTATTTTGATGTGCATGTGAGCCACCAACTTCCATCTGCAGCTGCATTGCTGAGACAGCACATGATATACCATGTAGTGCTAAAGGTGATAGAGAAGCCTATGCTAGACTTTGCTTCTCTGTTAGATCTAGGCCTGAAGTTGATGAGGACGTAATAAACTGAAATAACCACAGGTAGTAGTGTGACCCTTGGAGGGATAGTTTCCTTTATTTTGCAAATACAATTTGTGCTTGTAACTTCTGAGCTGTATTTGAACAAGTGCTTCCAACTCAGAAGCTCCAGACTCAATAACTGGTCCTTCTGCAGGTAATTCTTACTACTGACTCTGGGGGTTAAAAAAGAAGGGATATGCCTCAGTCTGAAGGTACCATATCACTCTCCTACATTTTATATGCAGTCCACCCCAGAACAGAAACAGTAAACGTTAAAACAGTAGGAACTTTGTTCCTTCCACACGGAGCTTTATGAGCTGCCGTAATATAGTTTGAAGCCAATGCAAATCCCATCAGTAGTTTCAAAGTCCAGCTAGTACACAGTACAGCACAGCCAAAAATGTTAAGTAACCACATTGGACTTTTCACTTCAGGAGGATGCCTACATTGCATAAGCAGAATTCTTTTCTTCATATTAATTGTTATAAGGTGATATTTCTTATATGCTGTCCTGGGTTTGTCTAGGAGAGGGTTAATTTTCACCAGGAGCTGGGAGGGGGCTGCAGCCAGGATGGACAACCGAACCAGCCAATGGGTTACTCAATACCATACCTACATCATGCTTGCTATATAGGGGCAGGGGACTGGACATGCAAAGTGTGTATGCCTCTTGTCATGTTTGTTCTATCTCACCCAGTTTGTATGTTGTTTCACTACTTTTACTGTTGTTTCTTCACCTTTTGCACTGTTCTATTAAACTATACTTATCTCACCCCATGGGGTTTTGCATTTTTCTCCCTATTCTCCTTCCCATTCAAGGGGTGAGGAGGACAGTGACTGAGCAGCCACCTGGTGCTCAGCTCCCAGCTGGGTCTAAACCATGACAATTCATTTTTCAATGGTATTATTCTGCTTTATGCTGTTCTATTTTACCTTATTCTGCACACACAACTTCTAGAGAAAGAGATCAAGAGTGAACATGAATCTATGTCACCTCAAACCAGGGCTACCTACCCTGGTTGCAGGGGGGAATGTGAGTGTCCTACTTGAGCTGTGAATCCATTCCTGGTTACACAACTTAGACATTTGTGTGGAACTAGAGACTGACAATTCCCTTGAGTAGGAGAAGAGGCAGGGACAAGAGTGATGTTTGGCCAAACGTGTTTAGGACAACAGAGAGAAAGGATTAAACGTGAGAAGGTAAAGACAGTAGTTACAAGGGGAGAAAAAACCAGAAGAGGACTGAGAAAATCTAGGAGGACAAAATAAGAAGATACGATGCATACCAGAGCACACCTCCTCACAGAATATACAAAGAGCTCGTAACTGTTACTGTTAAGAATTATCATTGTTAATTATGTTCATTACTATATTAATAATAATTACCATAATCATTTTGATGGTAGGATTATTATTGACATAGTGCTAGTAAGTCCATTAATAGTGCAGATGTTCTTGTGTTCTGAGCTCTGACATTCTTTTACTGTTCAGGAAATCACCACAGAACTACTGGTGTGTCTGTGCTTGACTTCAGGGTCAAGTCATCAAGCACGTACCAGTTCATCACCAAGAATAATCCTATGTGGTGAATCTAGAAAACACAACTCTGCTGCTAGACTGATTTGTCCATGTTCAAGTTTCAGGGTGAGAATTTCTT
Organism: Coracias cyanogaster; assembly: GCA_033124195.1. Lineage (NCBI taxonomy): Eukaryota > Metazoa > Chordata > Aves > Coraciiformes > Coraciidae > Coracias > Coracias cyanogaster. The sequence continues at coordinate 51,763 of JAVSBS010026955.1, read as the reverse complement.
CATTTCAAGTACTTCAGGTGTTTAGGATCCAGCATTTAAAAATAAGATGCTGAAAGACCTTTAGGCTTGCAAAATGCTTATAGAAGTGTCTAAATGGGCAGAACCGGAGTTCTTGCTGACTATCTGAGATACCTGAAGGGAACTTATTTCTAAGATAATGCTGAGCATGCTCCCAAAAGAAGGCTTTAATCTTTAATCTGTTAATAGTTTGGTAAAAAAAAGGGGATGTCTTCAAATACTCAGTAACATTTGCTTTTAAAGACTAGAGCACCAGCAACGTCATTGCAAATTTCCTGAAAATTCTCTGGGATTCAGTGAAGATCTGCATTTATACAGGTTAATGTAGACTAGCTCAGCAGAGAGGTGGATCCTGCAGCATCCCTGCAATCTTTACAATTGGGCATCTGATTTTCTTCCCATGGTGACATACTGCCAGAGAGGCAATAGGGAAAAATGAGGAGGGAAAAATATGCATCTTAACTTCATCCTAAGATGGAGCTGGTAAAGCATTGAGGGTCTTCTCATTGAGTTATAGCCAGAGGTACCAATAACTTTCCTTTTCTGAGATGGAGAGGCTAGGTGTGGGGCAAAAGGGAAAAGAAGGAGGATGAGACAGAAACTCATGCAGAGACATTTCAGAATGTCTTAAAAGATGCAGAAAAATGAAGAGTTCATCTTTTTCCAGATCACGTTAACATTATTTTTAACCTCACTTCTTTTATAATGACCCCTCTGGAAGGGTGAAACCTGCATTCTTACCAGCTCCTTTTATTCGACTTAAAACCTGCGTGCTGAGTTGTTGTTGGCTTTTATACTTGGGAAGTAAAAGGAGCAGGATGTTAGGGGAAAATACATTTCTGAAGCATTATTTGTTAAAATGTCTACAAAGAATTTCACGGCCTTCACAAAGAGATTAAAGTGAAACAGCTCACAGTTTGACCTTCCAACCTTTCCTGGGGTCTCAGTAGGTGATGCTGCAATACCTGGAGCTGTCTGTTTCTGGCTGAAGCTGCATTATGGTAGATTTGCACTGTAATTTGCCTGCTTGCTACCTCCCATACAAATGATGGGTTGCCCTATACTCTCAGTGAGACTGTCAAGGATCATGTGTGCCAGCACAGCCTCTGTGAAGCCCATTCCCTCTGGATCTTGCTCCAGTAAAAATGAATTACTTTAAAAAAATACAGCCAGCAATGAGAAAGTCAACGAACTGGCATCCCTGCAGCAGTCTGGGTGGAGAAGACAATGACAACATATTGGCAGATCTGTGAATGCGAGCTGAAAAAGAAGCAGAACCCTTCCCACCCACTCAAACCCCATAACCAAGCAGAAAACACAAACATGTCAGTGCTCATCCCCGAACAGCCGAAGACATTGTCAGACATATTCTGCACTCCCACATGAGTGGAGACATAAACTGGGTGGTATTAATGGAGTAATTTTCATACCTACACCCACAATTTTAAGTAACTGTGTTTTGATGATGCTGGCAGGCCCTTGAAGCTTGTAAGGTTTGGACAGAGCAGAGCTAGGTCTACTTTCAAAACTATCCCCAGGAGCCTAGACATCCAGGTATGACCTAGATCAGCACTGCTTCAAAAAATGTAAAACTCCAAAGAAAGGCATACTTCTGATCCAGAAGGACTGTATAGAAAGGTCTGTTAGAAAGCTTGGTCTAGCCTGTTCCCATATGAATGGGAAGAGTTAAAAAAAGAAGGAAAATATATACACTGATCAGATCTAAAGCCATGAAAGACTTGCCACGGCACTGGGTTTAAATATCAGTGAACAGAGCTATTTCTCAAGAAGTTGCAAATGGAAGATTTTGCTTGACTGTCTCAGACAATATTATTAACCTTTGATTTTCTAGAAGTTCACATAAGATCCCTGGAGATATTTTATCAGCGTAGAATCTACAAAGTTTTTCCTCTCACAACCATGAGTCAACAATATAATTACTATAGCCAGAAACATGCACTGAGGAAACCTGTTCAGCTAAAAACAGAGACAGTTATAACCAGAGGTGAAATAATAATAAAATTTTGTGTGTTTTTCAGCCACTGAGTGAGAGGAGGAAATCAATACAACTCCAGATGCAAGCTCAGCATCCCCTTACTCTGTTTTAAGATAAGGGTATTAAATACAAATCACAATCATCCAAGCAGAATCCATAATGTAGGTCCATAGTCTTACTGCTTCAGAAATGTTGGATTTTATGAGTGTGAAGTGTAGCCTAATGGACAAATTTTATACAATAAAATCTCCACTTCTCCTGTCTGTATATGTATATATTAACTACTGATAATTCATATGCTAATTAACCTCTTAGAATTCAGCAAAAGTCAACATTCCTTGATTTTTTACATCATGTTTGACTATTTCTTTCACAGAAGACAGGAAAAACCCCAGAAATTGTAGTATCACAATGATGGTCTCTCTTTAAAGCCACGGTGTTTTTTCTCTGCCCCTTACCAAGGTCCAGGGAGAAAAGGAGAGTTCACTGAGAGCAGGGTGATCTCACAACTCCTTCCGTGGCTATTGCTGCTGGAGGTAAAACAAGGAGATCAAGTGTATATTTTGGCAAGCCCAAGTGATTCTCTGTGCATTACGTTCTGGTGAATAAAAACACACGCAATAAGACTGCCGATCTCCATCTAAAACTTAGTGGGATTTGAAGTGGAAAGGATAAACACAGACAGTTACAGGGTCCAGTTTTTGACCCCAGGAACGGTTGGAGATTTCTGGCTCAGATCATGCAGGTACCTACTGCTAACCAGCCCTACTACGTGTTTTAAAACATCAGAAGGTCTTCCAAGTTCAATTGGTTATGTTTATTAAATGTACTTCTTGCCCACCTCTCTTTCACAAGCACAGCAGCCTAGTGCTCTTTGTCAGCCTTGCATGGAAGGTACAAAGTTCATGCTCAGACTCCATGCTTTCTGTTGATGATTTTCCACAACATCGCATAGTTCTACACCGAGTCACTCACAACGGATTCAAATTATGTCCCTTATTCAGAGAACAGTGTGAATAAGAGAGAGAAAAAACATGAAGCCAGAGAAAGAATACCTGAGGAAGACAGGAAGCACAAGGGGTGGTTGATAGAAAGGACTGTTAGCTGGAGGTGGCAAAGGAGCAGGTAATCAGACACTGCATCCTTGGATCACAGAATGTGCCAGGTGGCCACAAACCCTGGGGTTTTGGCTTGGCCACTGCAGAGATAAGGCCAGCTGCAAAGCTTGGATCCAGATCAAATGTTTGCAATCCAAACACCCTGAGAGTTGGGGTTATTTGGCATGAGCCCATTTCTAGTTTATATTAATGTATATTGCCCCTTGGCCATTTGGAAACTAACTTTTCTAACTGACACCTCAACAATGCATGTTTGGCTGTCCTGATGGCAGGCTACAAATGCGACTCAGCTATCTAGCAGCACTCCTTTCAACTGTATGGAGCTGCCTGGCATGTGGCTTACATATTACAGCTGACAAGGGCTGAATGACAACTTCATGGTTCACTGTTAGAAGCTTAGCCAAAAAAGCACAAAAGACATGTCTCCTGCTAGGGCTTTCATCTTTCATGTCTCCTCAACACTTTTTGCAGCAACTCTTCGGTTGAGAAGACCAGTGTCCTCTTTGCCTGCCTTCCTTTCCAGAAGTCTCACTTGACAGGCTTGTCATCCACAGCTCTTTCAATGATTCCATGGTCGCATGAGTTAGAGGTTTAAGTAGGCTCTGAACAGATCTCTCTGCTCTAAAATAAGGCTTAGACCTATCCTGTGATCCTGAAGCCTTCACCTTAATGGTACTTAAAGATTGGCATAGATTCACCATTGGCTTCATGCTGGTCAAAGAACAAGACCAAGAACAAAAGAGAACAGTCTGGACTCATGCTTTTTGGAGAAGGAAGAGAAACCCAACATCATAATGTATAAACTCATTTCTTATACTTCAAGAGATAAACAATTCAGCCAGAGATCCTCCTGTTTCCTTTCACTTCTCTAGTAAAAAGTATATTTTATTAACTAGTCTTTTACACTGAAGTCTGCTTGCAAGCTAGGGGAAAAAAAACCAAAACAATAAACCAACAAAAGATATATTTCACAGAGTCTGTTTCTGGGAGCACGTTGGATACTCAACTAGTTCATCTTCTGTGAGCAGCCATTTCATGTATCAGACCATAATGATTGCTTGGGTTCAGACTGCAGCACACATTTGCACTATCTGCTAGATCTCCTTCCTTGAAAGCCAGAATAAATGTTATCTTAATAACACTTTCTTCCTTTTCCTGCTTCTTGTCTGTTTTGAGTATTTCCCTGTCCTCCCTCCCCCTACTTATAGTATGTCTTACTGAGCATTGAGGGTGTCTTCATAGACAGTGAAAAGTGAAGGAAGTAGTAATGCTGAAGGACATTGTTTTCTCTAACGCAGAAGCATTAAAGTCATCTGTGGAGATAACCTGCCTTTTAAAAAACAAGGTATGCTAGCCTGGGCAGTGCAAGCCGAATTTCACTTAGTAGCATCTTTATTTATATTACATAATTGGGCCAAACTTAGTCCATTTCTGTCCTCAGTCTATCCTAACTAGCATGACCACTGATGCTATACACTGTGTGAGGTACCCACCATCCAAGTTTTCCTGCCCCTACACTATCATTCTTTCATTTAAGCGAAAATAACCATAACAAAACGCAGTTCAGCTGAACAAACATTACCATAATGAACAGTTTTTCTAAGTGTGAATGCTAACACAAGGCAATTACATCTCAGGCTCAGAGGGTGAAATCTAAATAACCTTTTGATTGCCCTGTTGACTTCTGCTGTCAGGAAAGAGCACTTTCCCTGATTGGAGCACTGCTCGATTTATAGACTCTGTTTGTTGAGCTTTCATTTTTAAAGAAGAGAGCCATTGGGGGCTGGATTTTCTTCTTTCTTGCCCCTGTGGGGCCAGCTGCCCTGAGCATGGCTGGCACAAAGCCCTCTTGGATCAGGCTTACAGAAGCACTCATCTTTCATGCTCAATCATCAGTGCAAAAACAGCCACCCAAAGTTAAAAACAATTTTCCACTCACCAAAGTAAACCAGTGGGTGAGAGAGACAGCTAAAACTTTCATGATACATCCTAGCTAATTGCTACTTCTTTTTTATCCTAAAGTCACAGCCCTGGAGCAGCCCAGCATCTTTATTGCAGTGGTCACCACCTTCCCAGCCCTCTTTCTGCATCTGTGCCACAGTCTTGCCTGGCCCAGCTGAAGGCAGCTGAGGGAAATATCACTGTGAGGCATTCCACTCCAATTATTCCAGCTCTTGCCTGGTCCCAGGCCAGAACAGGCTCTTGCATAGTTTAGGGTTGCCTTAAAATACTCGAGGATGAGACTTGTGTAGCTAGCTGGTAGGGGAGACCAGGGGCTGCCAGGGCCCAGGTGCTTGGGGTTCCTCCAGGTACCCCTCAGGGCAGGGGCGAGGACGGAGTGTGCAGGGTGAGCTAGCCTGGTTTCACACCTCCCTCTGGTGGCATTTCCTCAGGCTGAGGAGATTCTGCTGCCCTCAAGGTCGACAGAGAGGTCTCAAAGTGAAGCACAGGGCATCTGGTTGTCTTTAGGATTTTTGGGGTAACACCCCTTTGCTATTGGGTACAATGAGTCTCTGAGTAGTATTAATTACAGAGAGCAATGGATTGTAAATTTTCACCTTTACATTCACTACTCATTTCAATTTCAGCATCTCTTTTCACACCACTTTCTCCAGGATATTTTGTCCACACCTGGAGACAGCCTCACTGAAGATCCCAGGTTAGGTTTGGGTTTAACCTTTAATGACAAGAAATGCAACACCCTGAGAAAGGAAATACTACTAAACAATTAACTCTTGTTCACATAAAGCTCCTTGTGGAGAGGAGCCCTGTCTCCTGCTTGACTGTGAATCTTAGCACCACGTAGCTCTCAAGGCTATGCTGGAGAGCATTATTTTTCTGTAACTGTAACTTCTGGCACTGCTGAGGCCAGAGATAATTTGCACACGTTAAATACAAATTGCATCATGCTAATAAATTCATGGCAGTCAAAAGTATTCTATTCATAATAGATCTGAAAAGGCAAAATATTTCACATTAATATATTTCCAATAAAATCTGTGTCAAGAATCTTGTAGACGATAGTTAATTGAATATAACAATGCAGACAGTTTTGAAAGGATGCGTTTGACAGTGTTTACAAGAAAAATAAATGTTAATATTTCATCAAATCTATATGATCTTGCGCAATGTACAGTCATTAGCGTCTACTTTGCTGAGATGCTAAGCATTCAGTAGAGTTCAAATTTTCCTGCTTCTATCACAGTGTACACCTACTTTGTTTGCATAAAAAAGACTCCATATGTTGCAGTGCATAGGAGAATCAGGTCCTGAAGTAAAGTAGACTCTCTGAGTACTCATTAAACCCAATTAGTAGTAAACTGGATTGTTGCTTTATCATCAGCCTGAACTTGTAACTTCAAATCCTCCTAATTTATAAGTAACCTCATAATTTCTGTTAGCATGTATGACTCAATTATGCATATTGCTTAACCAGTGTTTTAGCAGACTTTTCTTCTCCATTTAGGAATTATTTTTAAATAACTATATTTATTACAACTATATATATAAGAATGTGAGTATTGTGAGATTTTATGTTATTTTCCTTGCTTTATCTTTCTAGATCACTAAAATAACTATATAAAAAGGCCTAATTTTGTCTTCAGTGACATCAGTGACAAGATTTACCCAGTATTGATAAAAGCCCACAATATGCAGGGAGAAATATGACCCTGATTAGTAGGAGTCACAGAGGAACAAAAATATTTTCCCCTACAGGAAACTAAAGAGGGAGAAAATAGGGGGGAGAAAAAAAAAAAAGGAAATAAAAATTCTGCATGGCTGCCTCATTTACTTACTAGGAAACTACACTACTCTCATATATAAAACCTCAGCTAGATTTCTAAGTTCAAGCAAACATGTACATGTCTGCATGAGCACACAACTCCACAGAAGGCAGCTGAGCTGTGAATAATAGCTATTTCAGATTAACAATCCCTCCCCTTTGCCCTTGCTGATAATCTTTATTGCTGTTGTATATTCATAAGAAAGTAGATGAGGTTCTTTAGTCCTCTAACACACCCGATGTTAACCTTTGGTAAGGCTGTTTTAATTTGTCATTTTCTCTCTTGATTCTAACTTCTAGTGTAAAAAGCCTATCTTCATTTTTTTTTCCATAGACGAAATGAGAGAATTTGGCAAAGTCTTACAAATAACTGTTTCTTTCAAAGACTATTTGCGTTTGTTTAAACAGTACAGAATCTATGGTTGTTGCACCAAAATGAGTCTGTATTAGAGGCTGTCTTCTGTAGCAAGCTCACATTGAAACACAAGTTCTCACCTCATTTTGAGCTTTTGAGGCAATCGATGATGCTCTAATTCGTAATGTAACCAGAACTATAAAAATTGCCAAAGAGGAGGGCAAACATTACAGTCTGACAAGTTTAGATCCATTAGCCCCTACCCCCTATTTTACACAAACTTCCTCTACAGTATTCCTTTACTCATATTTCTAGGGAATTTGACTTTTGAAATAGTTTCTACCCATGCTGTATGTCATTAGGTAATTTTGACGCAAGATTAATGATTTTCAAGCTAAGATGTCCACCTCCCAGTGTTTTGTGTTTCTTCTATTTTTGTGAAGTAAAAAACACTTTCTTAATCCCTGTGTTTGCAGTGGGTGAATTATCTTCCTCAGAAATTTCTCCACTATCTGCCCATGGCTGAGACATGCCTACTCTTGATTACAACCCACCACAATATTTTAAGTGATCTGTTTTTAACAAGGACACTAGATAAATGTTCTTGAATTTCCTGACTGCCTCATATTGGCACTTTTTTAATGAAATGATGTCACCATAGCTGTATTTCAGAGCTCCTTCTAAAGAGACCCATTCCCTGCTCTGGAGACTACAGAGCACCCACGAAGAGAGGAAAGAGATGCAGCAGCTCTTAACACATTGACAATAGCAGGAACATCAGGGGAACAGGGAAAAAAAGGACTGAGGTGGGCAGCTCTGTGCGACTGTGTACAGCCTGAGCTATCAAGGCTAAGTCACCGTGTTATCTCATGAAGCCCTCAGAGGTACGAAGAGGTTTTGTTCTTAGGCTCTCCGAATCAGAGGGCCTTCCTCAGCAACTATAATGCAGCTTTACATCCCTGGCATCCCTATTTTTTGTGCATTGTGGCAGAATAGCTTCTAGTCAGTCAGTTCATTACGTCCCCAAAACGGTGGGAGCCAGGAAGAATGCACAAGCGTAAATCAGAGAAGCTGAACCGAAGCCCTAAGTTGCAAAAGACTTGGCATCGATCATAGACTGTGTGGGTGGACAGTATCTCTCTTTATGCACTGGGAACATGGAGTAATGATTAGGCTTCTGTTTTCACCACTTGCTTATGCTGGCTGGTTGGTACTGAACATGTGCTAAAATACTATGGTGCTTTACTCACAGTCAGTCTGCATGTCATGCCACAGAGGGAAGGTAACCCAAAATCACCCTGAGGAGCATGCAACCAACACTGAGTTAAAACAGAGGCTTACAGGAGAAAACGATTCTCTTTCTCTCCCTTTTAATGGTAGCATAAATATTGGAAATAGCACAGAATATTAAAGAAGTGGTTGGTACTGTAAAGATGACTGAGCATTTGCTTAGTAATAAATTCTGCACAGGCTATCCAGAAAAGGCTTTTATTTCAAAATGTATCTTTAAATAGAGCTTGACTGCAGAAGGAAGTTTCACTCTAATCCCTCCCTTGAACTTTGGGCTGAGCCACAGATCTAAACCACTCCCCAAATTATGGGCTACAAAGCCAAGAGGTGTCTATTTTCTAACCTGCACTCTTCTGGACTGTGGTTAAAGTTCCACAAAACCCACCATGAGTTTTCAGCATAGTGGAAAGCTGGGAGAAAGGATGATCAGCTTCAGAAACCAAGGAATACGTTTGCAAATGACCTTCCTGGTGTTTTCAGGTAATTTGTCCAAAGCTGGAATTTACTGTATTCCTAAAACTGAGCAGGACCATCTAGCACTGCTCCCCAACTGTGCCCCAGATGTGGCCATGCACAGCTGGAATGTTTGGCCACAGCAAGACTTGCCCGCCTTACTTGTCCCTACGTATTTCTCTTTCAGTGTTATTCCAGGATGCCACAAGAGTCAAATATTTAACAATGTGGTTAACTTGAACTGAGCAGAGCTCTGCTCTTGATCTTGCTAGCTTTAGTCATTTTGGCTGGGGGAACCGCTGCATCTCCATTCTGGCTAAAGCTTCGCTCTACCATGGACTCTACTCTCTGTTCTTAAATCTTGCGCACTGTAAACATATGCAGCCCTGCCCACACTGTTGAATGAATTCTCCTGGCAGGTATAGCTTTGTTGGTACACCACAACGTAGTCTTAGCTGTGTCCATTTTTCTAAGTCTTTCAAGTGCAGATCGTACCACAGGTAAAGTGGTTAGGAGGAGAATAAGGAAATTGGTATTTTTGTTGTTTAAATCACATACACCTCTGTGTGCCTGTTTACAGGCAGAAAATGTCTTTCTTAAAAATTTAAATAGTTGAATCCGAAGAACATTTTGAGGGAGCTCCAATCAGAAAACCAATGACTGTTTAGGAACAGAAGGAATTAATCCTACTTTCTGTGGAGCTTTGGTTTATGAGTGGTCGACTCTGGCATGCATGGAGCTGAGAGCTAACTGTGTTTGGGGCATTTAGAGGCGCCCTTCTCCCATGTGGCTGTTCTAATGCCTAATGATGTGAGATACCATTCTGCAGCTTTTCCCGCAGTAAGGGCATTTACAGCATCTGTCTCCTCTACCCATTTGTCTATTTTCATGACATTTTTTACTTAATTATCTGGGAGAGCTTTAGCCCTCTGTTACATTTGGCTAAAAGCTGCCACTGGGCTCAAAAAAAAAAATTTAAAAAAAGATAAAGAGACACACATCCAGGCAAACCCCACGCTCTTGTAACCGTTATTCCCTTAAGAAACAAATTAAAAATCATCAGCAATGCCGCTGACAATAGCAAAACCACACAGTGACAAAAATCACACACTTTCTAAAGCAATCCACATGATTCTTGAGAAAAGAGCGAGGAAACCATATGAGGGGCAGTTCCTCCTCCCTGCCCCATCAGCGGGGACAGCTGGCACTGAAACCCCAGATACAAGATAGCAGGCACCTGGGCTGGAAAGTGCAGGGGAGGGGAATGCATGAGATCAGCTCCATGCAACCCGTCAGCCCATGGCTTCAGATAACGCCTTGCTTTGGACAAGGAGAACAATTATAGCAGCCTGCCCTCTCCTGTGATAGCCCCTTTCCAGGCTCACACCAACTGTAGGTCTGGGCTTCCTCTGTCCCCAAGCCCTGGTCCTGTCATCTGCTGAGCCTAGCTGAGGACACTCTGCTCTCCCCACACACCAAGGCTTGCAGGGAGAAGTGTTTTGTCAGACCAGGTTTTTCCTTGGCAGCCCCTTTCCAGCCCTGCTTCGTCTACAGCTCTGTGTGTGTCAGTACCCTACAGGAGAAGACACTGGGATGATGCACTCATGGGTATCCCCAGAGCACATGCATAGGTTAGGAAATCTATAGGTTGCTCTGCTGCATAATTTTCCAAGATGATGCATATGTGCTGAGCATCCCCTCCTTCTACTCAAAGTTCTGAACAGAAAAATTTCTTTTTACATACTAATTTTTTCACAATGCACCTTTCCACCATTGGTTGCTTTGATAAGACAAGGCTAAGAGTTGTTCATAAACACCAAATGCTTATTAGCTACTTTAATCTACCTAATAGATAATAGACTAGTATACATTTTTCTTCTAGTTCTTAGAAAAATTGTTCCACATATGTTTTACTTTTCCTTTTGTGCCTTTCACCTGTGCAGTGCTACTTTTGTCTGCAGCTTTCCTGTTGCAGGAAGTGAGATCCTTGGATTAGCACAAAATAAAATAAACCAACTCCTACCAGCTACAGTATAACTGTAAATTACCATGTGGATAGTTAGGAACTCAATGCTTATGCCAATTAAAATATTAATAAAGAATTCTAGCTGATTTTTCTATATGAAAAAGGAGGAAATTCTGAAGTACATGATTACTGTAGAATACACCATTTTAGAAGACCTCTTTGTTAATTGTTCAGTGTTCTAAATCACATACTTTCGAATATTGGGTTGGATTTTACCCCTTGGTCTTTTTGAAAGGCAGAACAAAAGATAAAAGCACAGGAATGAAGAAATATGAGACAGCCCAGCTTCCCTGAAGTGACGGATTGAGTGGGTGGTAGCCATTTGTCAAGGAAGTTCATCTGGTAAATTCACAACTGACTTCACGTCAAAGGGAATAACCGCATTTTGGCTCCATGTTAGCCAGGCAAATCAGCATTTCAGAGATAACTGGACTGCAGTAATATTTCATAGCTCCCATAGTTTCTTACGTGGGAGGATCTTTTTGAAGAGCTCACCTGCTTGCAAATGCACGAGCTGGGCTGGAAGGGAAACGTGAAGGAAATAATGACAAAGAAATTTTTAGGCTGATTTTGTTTCTAAGGCATGTATTTATAAAATGTAACCAAGACAAGAAAAATAATTTTGCTGTTTCTCCACATTTACTTATTTCCAGTCTGAGCTGATAATAGCAGATACGCAGACTTTCCTTCTTCAGCTAGTGATTTGCGCCCTTATCAGTATTAAGTATTGATGTATTATTTATGTGCCTTAAATGACGGCTACCAGCTCAGCTGGGACTAGTCAGGTTCAGGAATACTGTCCATTAATTGTCACATGCCAGAGTTTTTTCTGGTCACAGAAAGACTTTTTTTTCCTCCTTAGAGCGCTGCATTATTAACTCTCAATGCAGAGCGTCACATCTCACATGGCCATAAATCCTCTTGCCTTTGAGTATTATGGAGGAAAATAGACAACTGCCGGGCAGCTGCAGGGGAGGTTCAGACCTTTGGCTGTAAGGACAGCCACAGAATGTTGCGGTGCTAGCTAGTTACCTTGAAATAATTTTTCACTGAATTTAGCTGAAAGTTAAAAGCGGATTACTTACACTTACAAAATAAAAAAAAAACCAACTGCAAAGACACGGATTACATAGATGTAGACAACAGAAAGAAAAGCAAGCTGCGCTTAGTCTATTTACACTAAGGATAAGTTTAAAAGATCACTCTTTACTCCTCGTAGCATTCTAGCTGGATACAGATGTTTACCTAGTCTACTTGGTAAGGAAATACATCCTCTTGCACACCTACATCTTGCACTACTGCCTCCGAGTGCATTCCCTCTTGGCACCATGTGCTGGCTTGTATTTTGGGTTCCTGTCTTGGTCAGCTAATCTCTTCCATAGACTGAATGCTGTATCTCATATCAACATGGAAAATCACAGTTATGTTTAATATAAACACATAAGCTGAACCAGTGTATGCAGTGTATTTCTGGCTCTTCACCTAAACTATATACATCGATTTTACACTGGATTCAGGGTGATGGAATCCTACCCTGACCTGTAAGTGAAACCAGAATAATGACTTAATAAAAGGGTCTCTTAGGAATGCCTTTGTTAGATGGTACCAATGTTTACAAATGACATGCAAAAAACTGTATATGGAAATGAAGAAAAGATTCTGCTGCTAAAAAATATGGATTTTGGCCATGAGATTTACAGGAACTATTTGAGAAACAAGTTTCAAAGTGTGTCAATGATTATCTAAAGCCAGCCTTTGGCATATAGTAAGAAGTGAGACCAACCCAGGGAAAAAAAAAGAGAAAAAAAAAAAAAGAAAGGGCATAAAAAAGGTAAAACGTCAATTTAGAAAATCGGTATGCACAAGGGAGTAACTAAGACAGCAACACTTACAGTGGCAGAATTATCAACAAGTTGAAAGACAATCTGTGAATTATATTTTTATCATACAAAAATGACAGTTATATGGCCCTGGAAAAGCAGAACTGAATCTTCAGCACTCTACTTAGAGACAAGATTACTTACCTCATTGGAAAGCATCTCACACCACCTCAGGATCTGATCCTGTAAGTGATAGAAAATAAAGGGTTAATATAGTGAAATGTAGCTTTCAGCATAAAAAGGTGACTAATTCTTGTTCATTGGTATAGGGTAAAGAAATACTTTAATAAGCAAGAGCAAAAAAAACCCCAAATAGGTGGTTTGATTTTGAGAAAAGCTGTACTTACTTTTTTTAAAAAATAAATATCTCATGTTCTTACAATAAAATTGAGAAAAATCTATTTTACATTAAAATCAAATGGACTAATTATTTTAAAATACTAAAGGAACCGAGGATGTCATTTTGCCTGTCTGCTCCTTTTGTCTGTTAATCATGTGAAAAATGATTCTTGAAGATGTTGAAGCCTTGAACTCAAGCATAGCAACCAAGGAAGAAGCCATTTAGCAAATGACAACTATATTAAAGATGGAGACTTTACATGATGGTTTTAAAGAACTTTTACTTATTAAAAACCTGTGGGCTTAGGTTAACATTGTTAGACATAAATAAGTTTCCATCTTTCCCCTAGCAAATACAAACTCAGCCTTTAACATGACTATGTGGAGCTTTTGTTTCATTCTGTGGGTTGCTGGTACAAGTTCCAGCACTGAAGACCATTTGTGTATGAGTAATCCTTACATGTAAATGTGTTTTCATTGACTTCAAGTAAAAAAAGTCAGTCACAGCCAATGCTGAATGAGCTCCTTTTAAGAATATGTTCCCAAGTGTTGATTCATCACACTGAAAATACCCATATTGATTTATTTTATCCAACAACATGATGGAAATTTGGGTGGTATTATTGGAATATTTGTTTATTTTTAATGTTTCTCATGCACATCTACATTCTTTAGGAGCCCACACTTTTTAAACATGGGACAAATTAACTCAAACATAACAAACAGCTCAAATAAACTGGCATCAGAGGCCTGCAGGCCTACTCCAAAATCTTTTCCCCAGCTGTTTCCTCAGGGATACAAAGGAAAAAAAGAAAAACAACCCACAAACAAACCCCTCAAATAAACCGAACAAAATCCCATCAACAAACTAGACCTACCAATAAGCCTCCCTGGCCATTGCATACATTGCTTGAAAGAGGTGCTGCCGCGCATATACACACAAGCACTCAATAAAATCTCTCCCCAGGGAAAGCACAGAGCAGCTGGAAAGCCTTTCTGTGTGCCCTGATTAGTCAAAAACTCTGCAGCAGCTAAGCTGGCAATAGATTCCAGTCTCAAGGACTATTTTACTCCTACATAACTTTCTTTCAGTAACAGGGATTATTCATTTCACTGCCCTAGATAGAAAAATATCTATTCTTTTCAAAGAGCAAGACCACAGCAACATCAAGATTCAATGATCTAGTCCTTGCATCTTTGGCATCATAGTATTTTTGCGATTGATTTCAATGGGGATAAGTGTTCCTCCGCAAAGAATGACCCTCTCTTCTCCGTTCTTGCTCTCCACTCCATAGAAGGTATGCAACACACAACCTCCCTGGACACCTTAACTACACCCAGATACAACCTCCCTGGACACCTTAACTACACCCAGATACGATCTGGCTGCTGTTAAAGGTTAATGAGCAATGATTAGTAAGGGAGCTGCACTTGCTCTAATTCCTATCACAGTCATTCTGTCAAACTGGTCATTTGGTGAAGCTGCTGAAATGTAGGCACTTGGTTAAGTGGCCATTTCACTTAGGCCTTTAACCATGAATAAAACTTTCAGGTATTAGATCAAACAAGAGTGACATGAAACAAGATGATCTGTATTCCTGACAGATACATGAGCAGACTTTTCAAAACGAGACAGTTACACCAGCTACAGAAAAATTAATCTTAGATGATTGGGCTAATTGTTGAATTTAGCTAGATCTAGAATCTATTTTTATATTGGCTACATCCTTTCATGCTCTTGTTTAGCTGTTGTATATTGCCCCCAAACTGCAATTTCACAGACACTGGATCTAAATAAGACCTTTGTTTTTTCCCTGCATTGCTATCACAGGTTTTCTTAAGACTACTCAAAAAGGGGTTTACCATTACTCTCCTTTTTTTGAGACCTTAAAAAGGTGCATTTTGCAGTCCCCAAAAGACCAACATTTTGGGAGAAGTGTCTTCAGTTTCCATTCTCAGGACTTAGAAAAATATACCTTACATGTACACTTTTTCTGCCTTACCTCTTCATTTTTCTGGCCCAGTAATCATTAGTAACCACTGAATCTCTAGGATGATGACCCCAGGCATGTAATAAGGGCATAATCTTGACTAAATGCGAGTCATTTGGTGGGATGGCAGCCAAGAAAATAAGTTAGCAGTAGTCCTAGTTACCACACCTTCTGTATTGGAGGCACATTTATCCTATAATGCACAAAGGCAATCTTTATAGAGAAGATATTCTGATTTTGAAGATACATTTTTCAGGTTGTCAGATTTGGAATTAAAAGCAGAGGAGGACAGAGTCTCATTAGGAAAACAGCCAACTGTAAGGTAACATGGTTTGGTGCTTTTTTGACGTGCATTTATCAAATATTATTTTAGTAAACTGAAGGATAAACAGGGATTTTTCTTTGAGCTTATGTATTCTTCCTTTTCTTATCTCTTTTCATATATGTATGTGTGCATATTTTTTGTTCGTTTAATAAAGGACAATGTCAATATACAAGTGAAAACATACTCCTAAATATGCACTAGGGTAACACTATGAAGTCACTAGGCCTGTTTGAACTAAAGAAGATTACTTGTGTCTAAAGTTATTTCCACATGTAAATTTCTGTTGGATTAGTCTATGCTATTCCAGTTTAAAAAAAAAAAGTTACTTAACTATAAACAATAGAGATGTTCTATGATTCTGAATGAACAAATTTATTTTTTTTAATATCATGCTTTTTTCTTTACTGTGTTCTCTGGTCTTAGTATGACTTACATCTACATAATTCAGTGGAAGCATAGCAGTATGTGTTCAGTGAAATGTGATAGAGGAAAAATAATAAACTTTATTCGCAACAACCAAGTAGTCATTGATAAAAGTAGAAAACAGGTAGAGAAAAGAATTAGACAAATGCTAACTGAAGTATTGGTTGATGAAAGGAAGGGTAACATATTTATAACTACTTTGTAATGAAACCATCCAGTGCTGATTTTACATCAGAAATAACATATATTGTATGTGTGTCATTCCTCCTGAATTAATTAAATCAAGTTGAAATATTATAAATTCACTTCCATACATCTCTTTATATAAAGCCTATATATAGAGGAATTATTATTCCACTCCAACAGATGGCAAAACCAAGTAACCAAGATTAAGATCTGAATTCAGGAAGGGACTTAAGTGTTGCAAAAGTGACTGAAAAGCAGGGTCCTAAACGCTCTTGCTCGGCTGCTATCTAATTCTGTGAATCCCCAAACTGGATTCTTTTCCTTAAATGTGCCCAAGGCACCTCAGGTAGTCCCACTGCAAGAAATGCTTGTGCATGGCCTACAGCACCCAAACGGGTGGTTTGGGCACATTCCTGGAGAAGCATTCCATGCCTGCTGGCAGCTGGCTATTCCACTGTCAGCATAAATCCTGGACCGCAGGGCCATTACACATGACAGGACACTCTCTCTTAACTCTTCTACTACCTCCTACCTCATGTAACCAAGAGAGCTTTCATTTAGCTCATTGAGTACAAGACTGTAGTTGTCTGACTTCTTGAAATCCAAGGGATATAAGAAGCCTCCATGAAGTAGAAAATAAACCAATTATGTCCTCAAAACTGTTGGTGGTATATCACTCTTTCACCCATCCTGTTAGCATGTTGTAGATGGCTCTTTGGGTTGTCCATGCTAGAGGCAACATCCTGAAGCCCTCTGCTAGGCCTGGGCTTCAGGGTCATAACTCTTACAGTTACTGTAAGTCAGTGGAAAAGCTGGATGTAGAAATAGGAGTACCTGACTCCTGCGTGTATCCTTTAAACTTTATACTCTGCTCCACTTAAAAGTTTCATATGTAACTAATTTGATGTATTATCCACAGAAACCATTAATTGTCCATTGGGCTCATTGAGCAATTAATGGCTTCTATGAGGGTATATCAAAATGAACAAAGTGAACTATGTTTGTTCAAGAGGTTCTTAATCTAGCAAGCTAGGATTGACTAAATGGCCCCAAAAGAGCAAGTCCAATAAGGCAGAAATGTAACCATCACGTTTCAGTTGTTCTGAAAAGAAGGCGACTACTGATCTTAAATTACTTACCATTAATATTTACAGGATAATATATGCTTTGCAATATGTGACACAGTCCAAAAAGCACAGAGGGAACATTTTCATAGTCAATGAGGTATGCAGCTATTCCTATGTGATTAAATACCTGATCCTAACATTCAGTCATGCTACTAAATTATTATGCCCAAATCTGTGCCTTTAAGAGTCACGTATGACCTCTGGTTTATGCAGAAAAAGATTGCTGGCAATATACAATAGTTGCTTTTATTCATACTTCTGCTGAAGGAAAAAAATCAATATCTGGGCACAGTAGTCACTGTATTTGGTGCTAGCCACTCTCCTCACCTTTCTCAGCATCAACAACATACACCACACCACACATTTCTCCTCTTAATAGCAAAATTAGGTGGGACTTCATATGGAAAGCTAAAGGTATGAGGCTATTACTATCTAGGGAAGAAAAAACTTTTAAAAAATCTGGGGTCCCAAGTGTGAGCAACCTGTCAGATACCTCTTCCCTCTTACATGATGAGACTTTAGCTTCTGCATGATGCAGTTGCAATAATTAACTGAGAGAGGTTTTCTCAGTCAGGTATATGACACGTCATTTGCCTTTTACCCATCAAAACATCTTCATATTGATCTGGAAACCAAGCAGCAGCCAGCGTGGCTGACAGAATACAGGTCCGGTAAGCTTCCAGGTAATGTACAGCCCAACAAGCTCAATGTGTCCTATCCTGCACATTTGGTAGTGACATGAAATTAAGCCCTGTAGGTTTTTTGTAGCTTTTTTATTTTGGGGGTTATGAAAAGAGGTGCTATGCCTCTTTCTCCATCTATGTGTCCAATGAAGGTTTCTTCCCATTGTGTGCCACTTTCAGTGCTGGTAAGTCCTCAACTGGCAGCTCGTGAGGATGGTTGTTCCCTGTCACGGGCAGAACTGTCCAACCAAAGAGTCAGAAATAGGGCTGCTTCTGTGACAGCTTTTTGGTGGTGGTGTGACAGCTTGTTGTTTGTAATGGTGTGTCTGGTTTTGGTGCCTACAGCTCAAGGAGGACAAAGGTTGGACTTGATGATCTTAGAGGTCTTTTCCAACCTAAATGATTCTATGACGTACCTGAAAGTAACCCTGTGCATGTGCATGCTCTTTTCAGTCATTTCTTAAAGCCCTTTATGCCATCCAGAGAATTATATCAGCTGTGCTTTGCTGAACAGCACCTTCCAGGGTGCATATCTTTAAAAAGAAAATGACATTGAGCAGTTCTGTTAAATTAGATGTAATTTTTACTAAACATTCACTCAGCTGTCTGCTCTGTTTGAACCAGCCACTGCCAAACTCTTTAAAATCAGAGAAGTTATGCTGCAGAACTAGCCAAAGAATTGCAATCACTGTAATCAACTGCAAAAAGTTTAGAGCCGGCTGGAGACCAATTCAACACCAGGATGCAACTTGTACATCAATCCTAATTAAAAGAGGAAATGGATTTGTTGGACAAATACAATGTCTCAGGGCAATTCCTATCACAAACGATAACAGCTACCAAATTTTACAAATTGTCTAGTCTAACACCACCATCAGAAGAAAGCTGAAAAGGGTAGAGCTGCTTGAAGAATGACATTTGAGCTGGATGGAAAACTCTGCTAATGACTTCTCTTGCAGTTTCTTTTGTTGCCAAAAAAGAACTGACTTTTTCAAAAGAGTGGAAAACCAAAACACGTAACTGAAAAAAGAAAGTTACCCCTCTACTTTCCAGTTGTTGATGAAGACACAAAATTTCCAGTGTATTTTCACTGAAATATTTCATGCTAGAGACAAAAAGAAAAAGGTGGACTTCTTCCAGTTAGCTTTACTGTCCAAGGCAGAGGAACTTTAGTCTTATTGCATAAGAGGTCGGGTTTCTAAAATCCCAACTCTGGCTACCAGGAAACACTGACTGGGGCATTGTAGGAGAATAGAAACAGTGAATTATATGAGTTCAAGCTTGCTGCACGGTTCATTCACCACTATGCAGCAATGGCCTTGGCAATGACTCTTTCATTCCCTGTTTCCCCTGTGCGCTAGGTACGGCTCAGGCAGTGCCAAGCACATCTCTGAACAGCCCAGATGCCACACAGTTATTCCCCAGAGCAGCCTGTGAATGACAAGTGAGCAATATTCACCAAACATGGGATCCCAGGAAGTTCCAGCCTATCCACTAACCTACTTTAACAGCAATGCCCAGTTAGTCCACGATGTTACTGACACCTGAACTTCCATATCTCCTCTGATACATCAACACTAACAACAAGAAGGAGCAAGTCATTTGTTATGATAGTGCCATATCGTACCTCACGCATCCCTCTGGTGTGACAGTCTCCAAGTGCAGCAGGATAATGCACATATCACTGCTGTAGAAGTGGGAGGACACTATCAGCTCTGCAGTAGTCCAGGAGGAGCACAATCAACCCCCTCTGAGACGTTCTAAAGATATACTTATTTATTTTGGCTTCTGTCACTTCAGGATCATGCCCCTGGATAAGATAAAAGAACTCGCATCCTTCTAACTCAAGAAGTAGCATTGACACCCTTGTTACTGTTTAACTGTAGCTATACCTCAAATATTTCTTTAGCTGATGTGTAAATAACACTCTTCATCAGTTTCTTTTCTTTTTTTGAGGTTTTTCTTTAAGCTCTTTTAATAGAGTTTCTGGGAGCAGTGGTTTATGTGTCAGTGTGCAGCTTTGAAATAATAGCTGTCATATTTACTTTCAGGTTGACAGTCTTCATATTTTGGCAGAGCTTTATTTGTTGCTGCAATGTGGAGTTCATCTGAGCTAGAGGCATACTTGTCATCCTCTGACCGCTCTGGCCACACTCTGAAAACATCTGCAATCAATTAAAAACAGGGTGCAACCCATTGACTTTTTAGATATAAATTACTTTTTCTGGACACCATCCTTTTAAACAGTGGTTGTCCAATGTATACAAGCTGTTCTATTGTTCTTTTTGATCCAAGATAGAGCTCTGCATCCTTTTTTTACCTTAAGGATTGGGGTTTTGTTGACATTTTTGCATACCACATAAGGCACGCAGTGTCAAAGAACTGTGAAGTTCACTCTGTAGACTGTGCCGTAACTTCCTTCCTCACTAACATGCAGGAACCTGTACCTTACAAGCGTTTTGTTCACCTTCACTCTAGGTTTTCCAATAGTTTCTCTGAATTTTCTTCCTAGCTCCCATTAGGACCCAGTCTCCTCTTAGCCCTCAAAATTGCAAGACTCTGCTTAGTCTGAGCCAATTTCATGCATATGTTTCTTTTTTACATGGAATTCAGGGTTCCTCACATTTCTCTACTACCACTTCACAGACAATCCCTGCTCTACTTAACAGAAAATTATTAACTGCAACAATCTTTTCAGAACCACCCAGTGTCAAAAACAAGCCTATCTTCTGAACGCCTTTATTTCTACTGGTGCTGTTTGCTTACAAACACAGAGCAAAGTGCTTACTGATTTTCCTTCCGTTGTCTTCCACATTTCCGGAGAGTTTTGGCTCTGATAGATTCGAAAGAAAAGATTTGAAGATTTTTGAAAAAAAGTTGTGAAGTTCTCTATTCTACTTAGGCTATTTTTATTCTTGCTACCATGTGGTGCTCAGCAACCACTTGGAGACAAGGTGTTTAACTCAAATCTATTCCATTCAGTGTCTCTGCTCCACTTGCCTCTGTATTACAGCAAATGAGTCCTTTATAGATTCCTCACACCTTTAACGGATTACAAATGATATTTTTGTAGATAAGTTTTTTTCCTGATGAATAGCTTTTGCTGAGCAATCTACAGGCTGTGTATGTATGGGACTGTTTGCTGTGACAACTCACTGTTCTTGCTGTGTGATTTAACATACTATAGCTTTTGCCCCATAGCTATTGCTTCAAAACTTGGTGGTTACTTGGGTTATTTTTGTAAGAATATGTAAGAAACTTCTTATTTTACAAGACAGTCTGCCATACCAGCTTACTTCTTTGCAAACAAGCTCCTGTGAACATTACTAGAAAATACAATTAAAGCTGTTGGAACTGTAGCTGAAATAAATCAAAGTTATTAAAATGGATAGTTACAATCTACTTTTTTGAAATGCATTTTAGCAGCGCACATTAGCACACAGCTCTTACATTGCTCTGCGAAAAGAGGAATAGAAAATAGGGACAGTTTTAAATGCAAAGATAAAAGAGCAATCCCTATGGAATTTGAATCATATATCATCCAGGAGCTGTAAAAGCAAATGGAAGGTGGCATCCTTCGTGGGTTTTGGCACAACTGGAACAACTCCATTGAACTTCAGTAGTTTTATCTCAGAAAGTAGTGACCAAAGGAAGAGAAAACTCTCAGCTCTTTAAAACATCAGGACAGTAACTAGTGTGATATGAAAGCAGTGACTCCACAAGTCTTCCTATAATGATAAAGATAGATTTCATGCAGCTTTACACCCCCTGCCAGCAGCTGAGCTGCAAGTTACATTGCATGACACACCTGACATGTTTACTGAGAAGTAGAAATTCAAGTTCCTACAAAATACTGAGCAATTTGATGGACGCAGTCTTTTATTAAAAGGTTGTCGATAAAAACGTCTTATGCTTGCATACAAGTGAACATTGCATTGTGTCCTGACCAGCAGAGGCTCTGAAACTGAAGATATGTAGGAGAACCGCAAGAGATGTCCTCTGGAGGTCTGCTTAGTCAGTAAAGAGCATTGCAGCTTTAACACCAGCTGATGACTTCCCACATTAGCGTACTCTTTAATTTGATAAGGCAGCTACAGATACTTCTGAGGTTTGTTGGACCTAGGCAGAATAGGGAACTCTGTGCATGCACATTTATCTACCAACTAGAAACTTCTTTTCCAAACTCTTATCTTACTCTGAGGTGGATGGTATGAGTTTGGTCCATGCTTTACAACTGTTTTAAAGGGTTTCTTCTTTTCTTCTTATTTTCTTTCTTTTTTTTTTATATCCTCTTGAAATATTTCTTCTTTTGTATTATTCACAAGCTAATTTATTAGAGCTACTTTATGTTTTTCTTTTATACATTGAGCCCAATGCTCATTTCCCTGAACAGCAAAGGTCTAGTGTTAAAGATAGCCTTCACATTACATATGTTACCCACTGCAAAGGCAAAAAGAAAAGGCAATAACAGGGACTAGATTGACTTGAAGGGGAAAGTAACAAACAGCACACTGAAAATAAATATTGCAATTATCTTCCTCTGGGAGCAAGCTAGAGGGCAACCATATCAATTTTGTACTCAGCAGCTGTAAAAAACTGGAAAATTGGTCTATCACATAGCCCATCCCACTCTGAGCTGGAATTAGAATCCCTGGCACTGTCCTGATGGTAACAACAGAAACACTTCAGCATAAATATGTGACTATTCTGATTAACTGATTGAACTAGAGAAACTACTAGAAAAAAATATTGTCCAAGCAGTTAGATCAGAATGTAGTCTCTATGTCAAGATCACATTGTTCCGGTAAATTGGTGGCAAAAAAATGGAGGTAAGGTTATGTTTGGTCAGCTCTTTACCAGGAGGTTCCTCAGACTGCTGGTAGGAACAGGCACAACCTCTATGACCTGTAAAACATCTCAATATTCTTTTCTTAGCAAGATCTATAGTCAATGGAAAAGGCCTTGATGGCTTCCATGGGGTGTAAGAGGTACTGAAGCACCTCTTAATCTGTGTAGATTTGCTGCTGAGGTGGGCAAGAACACCCAACATTTAGTGGTTTACACCTTTGCCAAACTGAGAATGTTTGTTACTAAGCAGCTTCTTCAGACGGTCACAAGCCCATTTAGCTGAAGTAATTTTATTTTAGATAGCAATAAAAAAAGAGCTAAATGCACTCTCCTCCTTCAAATTAAGGTCTGACCCTTTTCCCAAGAGAGTCAATAGCAAAACCTCCCCATACACTTGGTAAAAACAGATGGGAACCTCCCCTTGGCAAGTGTTAAGCCAATCCTTTTCAATTCTGATTTACGTTCTGCCTATTCTACTCAAGGTCCTGGCCTCAGAAGAGAAAAAGCATTATTTTCTGATGACTTGGAATAGCAAAATAGTCATACTTTCACAGCTCTATTGACTTGCTAGTGTTAATAAACACAAGAAAACTTCAGTAGAATATACTGTGAAAATTCAGAGAACTCCTACCTAGCAGATAGGTTGAGCAGTATGGTGCTATTTTACTGCCAAGGTTGCTGCTTTTAAGGTGTAGTAATGATTCCAACTAACAAGAGGTAGCACCAAGATTCGATAGAATAACACAAACTATGGTAGGATATTCTTTTGAGGTCTCATTTCCCACAGATTTTCAAAGTAATTGATTTTGGATGAAAGTTAGTGAATTTGATATTCAGTTCATGAGAAATTAAGAAATGATGAGGAAAACCAACATCCTCTCTCACTATTAAATCACATGGAAACCTTTGGTAATGATTGAAGCTGGTGTTCCTGTTTTGATATCAGCTATGCTGAAACATGTTGAGAGAAATTGTGAACATAAATCAAATCAAAATTCTATGCCAAAGACCTTCATTTTTCATGAAGTGGAGATTAAAAAAATGCTGGGCAAATAGTGTCTATCAGTTTATAAATGTCACATAAAGTAAAAAATACATCCATTTGTCCCCCTGCAAGAGGCTTATAAAGAATGATGATTTTATAACCAAAGACACATTGCCCTAAACAAAAATGGGTCAGCTACTCAGCTGCAAATTGGAGAGCTCCAACAGAGATCTCAGAATTTCCTCTGATAATACCAGAGCCAGCTCAAAGGAGTCTCTACCAAAGAGTTATGAGATGAACAAATCGAAAGTTGGAAAATATAGAATAATTACGAGTAATTTTCATGTACTGAGACCCAGGGTCATTTGTGTGTCAGTCCTCAATGCCACAGCAAATGGGTTTGGGCTATCGCAATGCTGATACATTTAATGCATTTGGCTTTCTGTTCAGAAAGTATGCTATGGTGCTTGGGTGGAATACTAGACTTCTGCAAAAAATTATCTTAAATGGATTCACTTCAAGTATCTAATTTTTAAAGGGTTACTGTAAACCATTAGGCTTGTACAGACAGTCATTTGCAGGTGATGTAAATGGAAAATAAAGGCAGGCAGTTACAGAGAAGACTTGCATTAAAAGGGCTGAGAATAAACATTGCATCAGACATCTTAAATGTGTTCTGGAAAGATCATGCAGAACAATAGATTAATGACTTAAAATGAGCTTAATTAATTATTAGCCAGTAGGCTTCATGAAGGCTCATATCTTTGAACAGAATATAAATCATAAGTAAACTAGATGTAGGGCCTGCATTATGCTGAGAAATAAAACTAGAATTCATTTAGAAGCAGACAAAATTGAAAAGGCATTGCTCAGTATCATCATTTACTTCACCAGGGACAACAACACAGAAGAGAAGCTGCACAAAAAATGAAGCCCAGCAATAAAATGGCAGTAATTCGTGGCTGAAATACTTGCAGGATCTCCTTCCCAGACTACGGCTTCTGCCTCACAGCTCACTTTCAAAAGCAGAGAGATGGAAACCTAAGCACCAATAGAAGAAACTAAACTTTAGGCAATAAACATGAAAGCAATTCTTCCTTGTTGAAGCTGAGGCCAGACTATTGGGTCACCCAGGCTGTAGTAAAACTGTCACTATGTCATCGATCCCCAGCAGTGTTGAGTTCTGCCACAAATTGCAATTGTGAAGACATAACTTGACAGCTGGTTAAGATACAGACCTTCAGGAGGCTTTTTCAGACTCCATGGGTCTGTTCTCCCTGTACCATACAGCTGCTAATCTGGCACTGATATTTAAGTTAGCTAATTCAGGAAAAAGTGCTGAATAAATGAAAAGTTGTTCTATCCAAGACCTGGGAATCCAACTCTATCCTGTCTTATAATGAGAAATAGCCATGCATAACAATGGCCAATTCAGGAAAACAGCACTTCTTCCCTCCTTTAAACACACAGTTTGACCAAGACAAAAATAAAATCTACTGTGAATTCACTATTTATATCCATCTTTCAGTATCAAATTCCCATTCCTGAGTAAGATGACAGACCTAAATCCTTAGCTTCATAGCTGGGTAAAGTTCAACATCAAACCTCTCTTGCTGATGTTAGCATGAGATGTGTTCCCTTTTATTTCTCATAGGCTTTGTCTATGCTTAAAAGACTTGCCAGCACACATATGGGTATGTCTACGTTCTCTTTTACAGGCAGATGTGAACTCCAGCTGCCTGTGCTTCTCCTCAGACAGACGCAAGACAGCTCTGAAAACAGAAGCCATGTTGCTGTGGTGAGTGCAGAGCCCAGGCTTTTGTACTCCAGAGCATATTTATTCCCAAGCTAACTGCAGCTTTGTGCTTTCTTCTTCAGAGGAAGCTCACATCATATAACTTATGGGACAAACAGAAAAAAAAAAAATCATGATTTCCTGCAAAAAAAGCAGTGTTGGCTGAAAAAAACCCTGTCCTTATGCAGCCAGATACCTACCTACAGGCAATTGATAGGCAAAGAAAGCCCTACTGTTGATGGAGGTTGTTCTGCTGGGTGTTTAAGTTTGCCTGCTGGCAGTATTACAGTTAGCAAGGCTGGCTTCAGGGGAACTTACCCTCAGGGATGGCTGTAGGCAAGCAGGATCAACACAGTTACGATAGGCCTCATGATTTGTTGGACCTTGGGCTATGTGCCCCTTCCTGTGAGCCCATGCTTTAAGCTGCTCTGAATTTAGCAAGTCCTGCCCTGGGACACACCCCCTTGTTAATTATGGTAAGTGCTCTCATATGAGGTAAACCCACTGACAGACACCCATTTTGTCTGTTCAAACATACTCTAAAGGGCAAAGCAAATTTGTGTTGGTCTTAAGCAGGTCCCAGCTTAAGCAGAACAAAGTGAATAAATAATAAATAGTAATCGGAGTTAGAGCACAGCTGCTCTGACTTCCCAGGTCTTGTCAGCTGGCTCTTCTACACTGCCAGCTGACCCAGTTGGTCATAGCACATGTACTGGAGACATGTTTTATGAATGATGTTTTTGTTTGCTTCTCCAGCATCAAACTTTGGCAGACTACAATTACCTGCTAGACACAAGGTCTTTTGACTCTGTTGTGAAAGTCTCCAGGAAATAATGTTCAGTGCAGTTCAGACAAAAGCTTTCCACATTTGCCTCCTCTACCCTTTCCTTTAGGTAGCTGTCTACCTACCTAGCTACCTACCTACTTACTTACATCCCTCCTTCCTGTGCACTCTTTCCAGTGACAAACATTTGTGAGAGGCCTCTTTCTGACGGTGGAAATAATGATAAAGCAGCGTATCTGGGCTTCAGAAGCATATTCATGTCATTTGTTCATACATTAATGTAATGATTTTGATTTCAATACTTGGCTTTTGGAGACAGGGATAGATTCATACAGCAGGTCAGACTAATTGTTCTTGTCACATAGGGTGGTTGAGACCATGTCTACATAAAAATGCAAATTAAGATATAGTGTACAATCATTATTGCACACACCAAGGGGCTACAAGGCATGGAGGGAGCAAAGAGAGGTGTCAGGTCATAGCAGAACAAAGTGTCTCAGGGCTCAGTGGGATACATAGGCGACCAGGCAAACAAGCTGCCGGCAAGCTGCACTAGTGCTTAGCACCAAATACGATTTCCTTTTCAAAGTACTCTGCGAGCAATAAAAAAGGGTAATGTGTATACACTTGCATGCAAAATAGAGCTATTGTTGGGGGAAATTGTGTTTGCTTGCACGCAAAATAGAGCTATTAGAGGGTGGGGGTCATGTTTTCCTTTTATGAAGGAAAAAGAAAATGCTTTTTCCATCAAAATCAAACTATTTCACAAATGTATTTTCCACTGAACTTTAACCTGTACAATCTCTCATGTCCAGTGCGTGATTTTTGCCAAAGGGAGAGTGGAACAATCCAAGTACAGAAACCTGAGAAGCAGAAAATGGCAGCACAGCCACTCCAACCCAGGCTCCCTAAAGACTGGGCAGATCTTCCACAGACCTACCTGCCAGGAATGACCTACCTGCTTCATAAAAAGTCTTTGTAAGTTTTGGATTCCATTCTCATGAAAGGGGTGGGAAGGAGAAGACAAATTCTGCAGGATGGGAAAACTGTTCCCCAGCCAGCTCACACCCAGGCTAGTGAAATCCCAGCTCTCAGGAATTAGTTCATCCATTTGCTGGATCTGCTTGATGCTAGTTGTAACTCTAGACAGGTAATGGAAGACAAAGACATTGTGACCATTTATGTTGTATTTACTGCCTCCCTCTGAATATTTAAAGCCTTCCCAGTGATTCCTACTATCTGCAATATACAGGAGCTAGAGAGAAGATCCTCAATGACTAACCTAGTCCTACCTTTTGGGTTTATTTGGGCATATTCCTGCAAGATGATTATTTTTCTTCTCTAACTGACTTGATAGGAATATGTATGTTTTCAGTGGTGGTGAAATTTCTTGTCTCTGGCTATAAAATTCTGGCCATGGAAACCTCAGGGGGTTTGTCCTAAACATAAAAACAAATAGCCCAAGCTTCAGTTATAATTAACTCCAAACTTCAGTTATTATTAAGTCCAGCTGCTGGTTAAAGAACATAAATACTTGTATTTTTATATTAATTTTATGTTGCTGCTTGATATAAAAAATCAGTCTGATTGCTGGAAATGGCTTTGTATTGCTTTAGTTCTATAGTATAGCAAATAACAGCTTTGCTTATAAGGATAACTTAAAAACTTAATGCAGTGGATATTATGTCAAGCTTGCCATCTGCAAAGTTACAGTGAAATATTTTTAGTGCAATAATGAGGGCAGACTGGATATCCTGGTCTAATCCATTTAGTCTCCAGTCAAATTCAGAGAATCAAAAACTGGTCATAAGCGTCTTTGTGATTCCCTGATCTTTGCTCATTACACAGCAGGCTGGACCCAAATTTCAACTTAAAAGACATCCGAGCCTGTTACTGTATGACTCTGCTGGCGCTGCAGGAGACCATGCAGTACTACAGCAAGTCAGCTACTCCCTCTTTTCCATCGGTACACAAAAGAAGCCCTGAAAGAAATGATTTAAGGCAGCTTCAAGGTTATTTTGAGTCTTAAAGATCAACTGATTTAGTTGTCCTGTGTGTAAATTCCTGCTTTGGATATGCACGCTGGCTGTTGCCCTTTTTTGGTGCGTGGCATTTTCCAGGACACTAACAGCACTGAGCAGTATTTCTAGACAGCCTTTGATTTTACATTCTCAGTAGCCTGGAAGCATCTTGAGAAGGAATGGTCTTATCTCAATCTGTCAGGCAATCACTGACCCTGTATCAACATGGGGCTGATATGCAGCAACTGCTATACACCCTGCAAACGCCGTCGGCTGCCATAAGCCAGATTTATTCTCCCTGCAGCAAGCGCAGCATAGCTGGAACATATCACCCAGGCCATAGACAGCGATGCAAGACCCACACTAGTCCTGCTGCTCACTGCAAGTAGATGATGATGTCCAAAGTGGGTTACTGCATCATGAACTGCCAGTGCCACCATCGCTGCTGGAGTTGGGGCCTGATGGATGCAAGCTTTTCACTCTGAAAAAGCAGAGGGGAAGCAGGGCCAAGCCAAGCAGGTACACAGCCAGGGCTGCTTCTTCCCCTTGCTTAGCTTGGGCTTTTCACTTAGACATCTCCTTTAATCCATTAACCATCCATGCACAAAAACCTCTTATCCAAGGTTAATTTGGTCCTTTCAGACTAAGTTAGTTGGCTTGCACACAGCTACAGGCAAGATTTCCCCTCAGACTGTGAACATTCGCTGTGCTGAGAAGATTTAGGCTAAATCATGCAAGTGCTGACAGCCCTCCAACATTTTTCCACCGTCTCCTTAAGTGCCCCAAGAGTCGAGTCATTTAACTTTCCCACAGTTTACCTGGGAGGACCCACAGCTTGGCCCATTGCAGGCCAAGGACCCGCAGGCTCCCAGACCACCTCAGCACTGGGTACACTGGCTGTACCAACGCTGCAGGTTCACTGAGCACCCCAGTGTAATTGTTATGTTGATGCAGATGTCTGTACTGCTCATCTCCAGCTCCTGAATGCAAGTATAGACAGCTTTGAAAGCCTTTTTCCCCTAGTCAAAGCCTGGGGATCAGAACCCCATGTCAAGCCTGCTTGGGAGAAAATCAAAGTCCCACAGCAAGTAGCCTAGAAATGAGAGATGCGACCATACAATCAAGATGTGATATGCACCACCCTGAAACCCAGGATCTAAAAGTGTGATATATACTCTGTGGTTCTTTTGTTGGTAGGGAGAGCATCTTTGAATGTCAAGCCAGCAGCTTATTTGCTGGTTCTTACCAATTTTTTTCTGCACATCCACCCCTGTCCCGACACAGGACTTCCTTGTTTCATTACTAGTTACTGAAATAGTGCCCACCCTTGGCAGCTGAACTGGTCCTTCACAACGTGGATTTGCACTTAGAGGTGTTCCTTTGTGCCTCTTCTTTGGCCAATAGTTGTTTGGAGTCCTGTTTCCTTCCTGAGCTCAGTGAGCAGAGGGTGCAGAGCATCTGGCTGTTCACACCAAGGGCCCTAGTGACCTCGATCTGCACAAACTTCAAAATATTTGTGGTTATTCTTGGCACCTATGCTCAAGTCTGGATTACTTCTAAGTGTGTTAAATTCCTTGCATAACTTATAAAGCAAACACTATGCTGATGTTTCCATCATCCTTCTTGGATATTTTAGGGAAACATGAGGAATACTACAAAAAAATGGGAATAAATCAGGTTTATTTAAGGAGAAAAGGCAACAATTTAAGGGTAACTATCAGAGTTAAAAATGATTATAATCTTAGTTTTCAAACTCAGTGTTATAGCACCACTAAGCTTCCCATCCTCTTTATTTAAACCAGGGCTACTTTCCAGGCTCCTTAGGGGTTAGTGGCTCTACTACAGCCAGGAAATTCTTCAAGCCAGATCTATAAATATTCATATATGTCTTCTAATTCAACGTAATACAAATAATGTATTGAAAAAGAAAAACTAAAATCCTGTTTGGAAAACCTCAAAACAGTTGTGATCCGCAGAGTATTATGGGTCAGACCTGAGAAATACCTGGAAGGCACTAACTGGCTATGCAAGAAGATAAACACTGTTCCCTGCAGCAGCAATTGCAGCTGTCCATTTGTCTTATCATGTCATTGTAGAATCATGCACTGAATCCTGGCTCCTAGAGCTTTCCTGGCATTGCTGGCCCTAGATCCCATCTTCCACTTCCACCTATGGCTAAAGCAGCCAAAGTCTTTGTGTACCCTTGAGATAACCCAGTTTAATTTTACTAGCACTGCTAAGAAGTCACCTGGGGCCACTCCAGGATAGGGGTCTAAGGTAATGTCTACCAGTGGCTAGAGTCAGTTGTCAGTGGGATGCAGCCAAAGTGTTGGAGGGTTGTGTTGTTCCTCCTATGTTGTGCTGTCCAACATCTTGAGAGAGTGGCTTTTCAGCTGTGAAAACACCACTTCAGACAGGAGAGTTAAACAGGCCATAGTACTGCAGGGAAATAACTGGACTGGGAGCAGGCTACTAATGTGACCCAAATACCATGACAAATTATTCTATCATATTAAAGCAGTTGGACAGCTTCAGATCTGCTTAAATGTCACAGAAAACAAGCTAGCCACAAATGGTGGGGATCTGACACTGATGCTCCAGGAACTAAGAGTCTGCCATCATAAAGTTTTGCACAGAACAGGTGCGGAAGACTACCCCTCAAATCAACATTATTTTCTGCTCTGTTTTATTTTAGAGGCTACAGAAGGGAAACTACAGGTTAAGCTACAGAGAGGCCTTTCCTTTCTTTTTTGAGGCAAGCAATGACCATGCAGTCAGAACTTGTATATTTAAAATTGCCTTTTATATACTCTTTTGCTCATCCAGCCAGAAGTCTCTCATTCTGACATCATAAGGCACTGCTGCAGGGCACTTTTTCCCGTCACAGTGGGAAGATTAGACATGAAAGAGGGCTATAAAGAGTAAGAATTTGATGCAAAGAGGATGAATTTGCTCTATAAGTTCAGTGATTAGGAGAGATTTCTATAGAGGTAAGACATAGAGGTTAGATTTCTTTCTTGGATCAGGAGCAAATGAGATCTAAAAAGTGGAACAGAGAAAGCGACAAAGCGAGATACAAACGAGCAGTAAATGCAAACAGGCATCCTCCCAGCTTTTCAAATTCTTATTCACCTGGCACAGTAGAGACTCTTGAGCGTCACTGCTTTAAGCTCTGTTTATGCTGCACACCCCTTTTGCACAGATGCTTGAAACACAGCAAAAGAAAAATGAGACCGAGCACTAACCTTTTAGACACCGATGAAACCTCATATTCCACAGCGTTGCCTTTGTGCCCTTTTGACTGTGCATTAGGGAATGCCTCTCCCTGTTCACTCCTCTCTTGTCATGTGAGTAGCCCTATTGGGCTTAGAGCATATTTATTTAAATAAATCCTCCTTGGTAGAAAACACATTGCACTTCATTGCTGTTCTTAAGACACTTGCATAAACATTGTGTCACTTCTATAATTACACACCTAAGTAGTTAGGATGCCCGATGGAGCAGATTGTTGACTCTTATTCTTTTATAAATCTTTTCATTTCAGCCGTTTTCTTTTTAGTAACATAATAATATGTCCTTTTACTCTAATACTGTACAAGAGGCATGCTAGGAGGAGCAGACTGTTGACTGTTGTTTTAAATAAATGCTTTTATGGAGCTAATTTGTATTAAAGTGATCTTTTCTACTAGCACATAAAAATGGCTTCTAGGCTAGGCAACAGCGACAGACATAATAATAGCCATCAAGTTTATAGCAGTACCTTCAAACGATCACAACCAAAGACATATGTTGTTCCACAAAAAAGCACATATTATGAAACATGAAATTGCATCATGTTTAAGGTATTGTGCATACAGTACATGCTAGTGAAGTGGAAGGGCACATCTGTGCTGTGCTTATTCAGATGACTATTTTATTCACTGGATGACAGCAATTTATTCATTGGTTTGTGGATTCTAGATTGCCGAGAAGATACTAGATACCTAGTTGATGTTAAAAAACGGTTGGACTTTGTATTTGAATCTCGTTGTTTGTAGCTGTTTAAAAATCATAACTGAATAGCAAGTAAATGAAAAAGAACAAGGAAATAGAAATAAAACATCACGTATCATTCCCTCCTCTCTGATCCTTCAGAGAGAACAATATGCACAGACTTCTTCACAAGAGATTCTCCACACACTTCTTTAAAACTCACATGGCCTGCGCAGATACTGAAGTTGAGGTCTGGATCATAAAATGAAGATGTTACAGAAGATGGTCATAATTCACATTTCTGCTTTGCAGTACTGCAGGAAGGTTGCCAGCACCTAACAAAGAAATAACACATGTGGTGAAGACTTATACATGCTTTAACTTCCACTTTTTGCTTGAAGCCCAGGGGAGGGGAGGTCTCATGAATTTCTTCCCAAGCTAAGAGCAGGAGGATTGATGAGTACATTCTGCCTGACAGGCAAGGTGCAAATACACCACTCTGTCAATGTGGTGGTTGCCAGAGCACCAGTATCTCATCCTGGTTTTGCTTACAAAAGTGTGAGCTGGGTAGATGGGGAAGAATGGAGGCTCATACTTCAGCGGCCATGTGTCAGGGTCTTCCTCATGGCCTGCTTGGCGTCCATGAGTGCCCATTGCCTCCCTGTCCCAGGCATCATACCCAACCACCCTACCTTGAAACTTGAGAATCAGAGTTCCAAATTCCATTTTCTTCTGAGGGTTAATGAATACATAGGAAATGGAACTATGTCCAAAAGCATGAGAAGATCCTACTCTCTCCGTTATCCACTGCTTAACAGATTGTACAACCTTAATGGCACTAAATTCAGAGGGACGACACAGAGGAATACATGAAAGGGCCATTGGTAGTCTGTAAAATAAGGTTAAGACACGATACACCTTGCTTTCATTGCAATGTGCAGTCTTTATAAGCCATATCTTTCTAAGACCATATAGCGGAACAAGGCTTCGGGTTTTAAAAACAGGAAAGCATACTCCCAGCTTTCATTTCTATACCTTACAGTCTCCAAATATAACCAAAAGTTAAATATATTGTATTGATATTTAGAGCACAAAAGAAAAAGTTCATTTTTCCTAGCATTCAGATATTTTTCTACGCAAAGTATTCATCTAATTGTGGTAGAAAGCTTCAATGTTTTCTTAAGCTATTTTGCTCCTCTCCCCATGGGAAAAGAACAGGCTCAATCCCAGCTTTTCCACACCAAAATAGCTCTTGATGGAAATATGAAAGGTAGAGAAATGATGTTTCTTCTGAGGCAATACACAACATTATATTCACCTTTGCCTTATCAACTCCACAGAAATACTATTTGCGTTTAGATAGATCAAGCCAAAATGGAACATTTTTCCTTTTTTTTTTTTTTTTCTGGTCTCTGTGGTTAAGGCAATTTCAAAGCCGTAGTGGATTGTTTCTATTAAGAGGAAAGAAGAATGGTATCAATCAGATAATGTGGAAAACACAGTGCCTTTACCACACTCTTCCTTCTGCAATGTCAAAGCAACCCATCCACCACCAATGTGTTTCCAAATATACTCACAGCTGAACAAACACAGAGGAAAACAAGAGGATGCAGAGCATCACAAGGCATCCTGATTGGCTCCCGTGTGGGCCAGCCTGTGGTACGGGCACACTGCGGAGAGGAGCCCTGGGGACGGTGGTGGGCACTGAAGAGCTGGAGTTGGGAGGAACCTGCAGCATCAGGGTGGGCAGCCTCTGCCTCCCCCTCTGATTTAGAGCAGGAGCATGCCAGCCTCAGCCGAGTAGCTGCATTGTTTCTCTCTCTTCCCCATATAAGTGTGTGCATGTGATTTAGCTTCTAATTGGTTTAACCACAGCAGGCTTCGCCTTGAACTGTGGCTTTCTCCACTACCACTACTCATCAGGGCTTTTAGTTGCCCTGAACAAAAGGTTACTTGTTCACTTTAACCGCATCTTTGACTGCTTGGCGGACATGTTTACTAGAAGCCATTAACATCTTTCAGCCTAAAAAGAGGAGAAAAAGCAAAACTACTTCATCTCACTGTGGATAGATTGTCACAAGTTAAGTTACAATTAAGCAATCGTTGCTCTGCCACTAGCAATGACCATTGCCCATTCCCCCAGTGACAGAGCAGCGACTATTAAAAATGTTTACTAAATGAGGACCTTGGAGGTGATCTAGTCCAAGCCCCTGCCAGTAGCACAAGCTCAGCTGAGCCATGGCTGTGCCAAGTCAAGCCCTGAAAAACTCCAAGGATAAGGGTTTCACAGTCTCCCTGGATACCATGTTCCAGTGCTGCACACTCCTCCTAACAAGGAAAGGTAACTTACTGATCTTTTTCTCTATTTTGGGGAAAAAAAAAAAAAAAAAAAAGAATGAAAGCTATGCCTGGCACACCAGAGATTACTTCTTCCAGTCACAACACATTCCTGGTGATACCAAAAAGCGAGGGAGCCAGGGAAGTGACACCTGAGAGATGAGCTGGTACCTTCTCCCCAACGTAACTGCTGGCATGGCCAGCCCACACAGGAACAGCACAGGACACATTGCAGCTGCATGATCTTGTATTTGAGAGAGAGAGGGGGAAAAAAAAATCCAAATTGGCATTATAGAAGGAAGAGTGTGGTAAAAGCCATAATTTGGCCGGGATTAAAGAAACCACTGGAAGTTCCTTAGTTTTAAATTTTGCACAGATGTCAACTATAGTTGTTCCTACTGTCTTTAATTTAATGTCTGGAATATTGTGGTAATATAATTCAGATGACATATGACTGGGAAACAGCCAGACCAACAGATTTGTGAATTTTTCTTTTTATGTTTAGATTGAATAAAATAAAGATCTCTCATGTGTAGCTTTTCTTTACGGCAGTGTAAGAAAACGCTCTAGAAAGCTAAGAGAAATATCTGTGAAGTGCACTTGAAGATGCCTACAGTCAGGTCAGGAGGCAGAGGTGCATTGTGGCAGTGGTGGCATTTTCCTCTCTTTGTCCCATCTCAGCATGCCATGGCTCTTCCCTTTCCCACCATGGAGAAGAGGCAAATGCTGGCACAGTCTGCATTTGCTTCAATCCCTGAAACCTTTCACCAGGTGTTGGGGTGAAGAAGCATATAGACATCTTGAACTGCTTGAGCTAGTTCCAAAGTGATGGTCCTCACAGAACATCACACATTTTACTCCATATTATGAACTACAAAGCAGTTTGGGACATAAAAAAATGCTCTGGATAAGATGTTTGGTGGTGAATTGGTGAGTAATGACTCAGGGGAACTAATAGACCATTCAAACAACTGTTGTCAGATTTTTGGTCAAGTAGATGAGCTAAAATCAGGGTCATGTTTATCTAACCAGGTGGTGCTTAGGCCTGCCTGTTAAGTTTCCATAGCAAACAGGAGCTGAAATAATCCTGATCTCACAGAGATCCAAGAATTTAGCTCACTTTACCTGCTAATATATGGAAGCTGCTTCAGAAATAGTTTTTAACAGATAAAGAAACCTGGTAAAGAACAAGAATCTCACTCTCACTGAAAAAAACCCAACCTCTTGGGGCGACACTACACAGTCCTTTTTAGCCTTTCAGCTCCTTCATGACTTATTGCAAAGTGCATTTGGAAAGCATCGTGCTTTTAGAAGAATAATACTAGTATATAAAAAACTTAAGACCAAATGAACTGAGTGCTGATTCCCAAGGTTTTCTGTGCATATGAGATGATCTTACCATCACTGTATCTCCAGTAAGGTCCTGCTTAGCCTGGAGTAAGGTATGAGTATGTAGTCCTAGTAGATTACAAGTTAAATTACCCTCTCCACAATGCGTTTATAACTCTCTGCATGCTGGAGGTAACATCAGCTTCTATGATGCCCTGTGGCAGAGCAAAGCACAGCCAGTGCAGCACTGCCTTGCAGGAGCACATTTAGGTAAAATAAAACCCCTTGGAGTGGTATATTTAATAGTAAAGTTTGTGGAACAGTTTGAAGAATTCTTCAATAAATGTCTTTAAAATGCCAGTCTAGTCTCACTGCACGCACAAGTGATTCGTATTGTTTGGGACCTACTTGTATTTGTTGCATTATGCAACAGCAGTAATATGAATTTCTCCTCAGAAATCACCTTTGAGCCCTGTTCGTGTGCAGCAATAGGCTCCTAGGTCGCTTCATCAGCTTTCTGAATTAACTGCTCTTTCACTTCCTTTAAATGTGAATTTATCAACATAATAATTGCCAAATTCTCTTATTTAATTTTAAAAATACAGTGAATTATATGGTTCAAAATTTAGCTGCCAAAAGAGAACCACGACAATCTACATGTTTCTTCCTGCTGATCTCTTTCAAGAAAATGAAACATATACAATGGCCTCCGCAGCTTTGAGGCCAAAACTGTTATTTCAATAAATTTACCCTTTCACCATGTTACTGTAGATCTACAAATGCATACATTTTTTTCACTTGAAATGTCGATTCGGCTTTAATCTTAAAACAGATGGATGTCATTCTCCTTTTTCTCAGAGGCACTGATGCAACTGAAGAAAAACATTATGTTTCTGGAGGGAGGCCAAGCTGGAGAGCAGCAGCATAAAGTATACAGTGCTACCATTGACATCAGATCTGGAAGCAGATCAGATATGAATGGAAGATCCATAGTGAGTCAGGTTTACATGTAAACCTCCAGTGAGCCTGGATTAGTTCCCAAAGCTAATGTGGTATCAATGAAAGAACTGCACTTGCAGATACTTTTGCTGCAAAATCAGATCGGTTTTAGCTCGTGAATTAAAATTCCGCCAAAATGTGGTGATGATTTTTCTTTAAGCGGACCCATCAAAACTTCGTTAAAGGGTTGTTAAGACATTACACAAAATAATCAGAGCTCAGAAATCCATGGTTGAAGAAAGCACTGTGACCTGCTTTAGTTTAAAAAAAAATAAATAAAAATTAAGAGGAAACAAAGAGAGAGATATTTTGGACTCTACTTTCTGTAATACCAATTTTACCTTTCTACATTTGTCAAATGTTTATTTTCAACAAAGGGTTCTTGTTATTATCTTTTACTTCCTATTGGCAATTTCAGGTGTTTTTTATCCCTTGGTTGCTGATTGATAGATTTATTATTTCCTGGAATCCAGAAAGATTTTTGTCTTGGGATTAGAACAATTTAGACTGAACAAAAAAGTAATTCCTTTCTGAACAGCTTTCAATTATAAATATGTTGGCTACCAAGTATTGCCCTGCTTTTCAAAATATATCTGCTTTTATTGTTTTCTGAAATGTATATTTTACAATTACATCAGTGCTGTTCTCCCGCTCTCTCAATTCTTGCAATAAGTTTTTGAAAAATAATAAAGTAAATAGAGAAGCCAGGAAAAAAACAAAAGCATCCCAATTCCTATTAAAAAAGCACCATCTTCTCTTTGGTTTGTGGAAAGCTAACTGCATGTCGTGTTCTGCAAACTCAAAGCAAAGTGTATAAATGTTACCAGATCCTCACTTCTACTGGAAAGTTAAGGCTCTTGCTTTTTTTAACCTTGCAGTCTCAGAACTTCCTAGTGACTGATTTCTTTTCTATTTCTGCCGAACAGGATGGAAAGAAATACAAATCCATTTGAGTTCTACTGGGTAGGTTTAAAGGTGCTTCTTACCCACACAAAAATAAATCCGTTCTGTGCAGCCCCATCCTAAATCACCATACTGATGTCTCCCTGTGTCTCTCAAATGTCATTTTGTAGAGCACAGTGAACCTGATATTTGCTTTTTTGTGTGCTGTACTGTGTAAGTTACATAATACCAAGGTATTGAAAAAAAAATCTTATATTTCATGACATCAAGTCAAGTCCAGAATAAATTTTGCTACCTTTGCAAGAACCCACTACAATTTAAATGTGTTTAATTCGCGGTGCATTTGCAGCCAGTAGGTTAGATGTGAGCAGAAGGTATAAACTTGTCTGCTTGTG
Organism: Coracias cyanogaster; assembly: GCA_033124195.1. Lineage (NCBI taxonomy): Eukaryota > Metazoa > Chordata > Aves > Coraciiformes > Coraciidae > Coracias > Coracias cyanogaster. The sequence goes on along the minus strand of JAVSBS010026955.1, from coordinate 13,401 downwards.
TCTCAGGTCAGCAGTAAGTGGGTGAATTCAACATTGCCCTTGTAATTTTGGAGGGCCCCTCTCTGTTTAATAATTATAGTTATTTATACCACCGCATCAAAACATTTAGGCTTACAAATAATTGACAGATCAAGTATCACATTGTGGATACAAGATACTGGAGACTGCAAGAAGGTCAGAGAGACACAGGTCTTCCATTAAGACCAGAAAGCCAACAAAGTCACTCTGCACCCTCTTCTCTAGTTTCAGGAATACTACAGGTTTCCTTTCTGTACTTTTCTCTTGACCCCAGCTTTGAGGCTGCTCAGGTGTTTTACTGTTTGATGTATATGTTGTATCAAGGTGGTAGCCTTGAAAGACATGAATGGAGACACAGGATTTCTTGAATAATTTTGTTGTCATACTTTTGTAGCATGCATAAGTATATATTAACAGAGAGGAATGCTGTCCTTGGGAGTAGACCTTCAGAGACATATTCATTCATTCCTTTGTTCATTCTACAGCTATGAAATAATACATTTCCACAGATTAAAAATATGCTAAACAATTAGCCATGGTCCCGGTTTTAGAACTATACATATATAACATGGTTCCTGGATTCTGCTGAAACCTCTGGGACAACACCCACTTCAAAGAGACTCTGTTTTCAGGAAGCAGCAGGGCTCTCTGATCTTTCCAGTTTGTGAATTTACTGGGTTCTTTGTTCCCCTCCTCACCTCTCTCCCCTCCTACTGTTAAGCATGGACCCAGGGGGAGTCCAGGGGGTCCACCAGGACCACTCCTGATGTGCCAGTTGGACACAGCCTTCTCTTCCCTTCCTTGCACCTTGTTACTCACATTGCTTGGAAATTTTTTAATGCTGCTTGAATTTCCAGGCTCAGCGCAAATGCCACACCTTTTCTTCACTACATTGCTGAAATACAGCTTCTTGTGTTTATAATGCAGCATAGACACAGTCTGACACTAGAGTTATTGCATGTGTGAACTTTCTAGGTAAATGCCAGCTTGACTCATCCCCCAATTAAAACTTGTCAGAAGGAGATCCCAGTTTATGTATTTGAGCAGTGTTATTGTTCAAGGGATGAGCATAAGCAATTGATCTTAATTTGAGATGGCAAAGAAATGAGTGAGAAAGACTAGCAACAGATGTACTTTTGTTTTCTTTGTGCAGTGGAAAAACAAAACAGAAATTGAGTTATTATTTCTGTATGCATATTAAAAAAAAAAAAAAAAAACAGACTTGAGTCAAGTTTTTATCTAACCAGCACATTTCATGCACCAACCTGCTCCTTTTATGCACTGCAGGCTAAATGATGTCTCCCTGCGGTTGTGCAGGAGCACTGTATGCATGGGAAATGGTAACAATTCTCCTCCTCCCTCCTCAGTGTGCAGGAGGCATCACTCAAATCCAAGTGTAGGAATAACTAACCACTACTGATGACCATATTAATGCCAGAGAGAGACAGTATTCTTAATAAAAGCCAAGCATTGCTCTACAGCTCCAAAAGCTTTCCTACAATCAGAGGAATGTCTCTGCATACATGAGTCAAATCTAAACCATGTCTTCCTTACTTTATCGATTTCCCCACGCTTACTCTGGAAATACCCATTGCAAAGGAATAACACCTTGGGGTACAAATCCTTTCTGTGGATTAGGCATTAGGCTACCATGTATGACCCCTACATGCGAGGCTGATGAGTGTGCAAAAACCTTTTTGCTGTAGTAACTTTAGGGTGGGGGTAATCTTGGGAGCTGGTCCTGTGAGGCACAGTTATTTCAGCATGGCTGCTTACCTGCTTGAGTACATGAGGCTGCACTTCTGTCTCATGCTCCACACAGGCTGTAACATGAGAAAACCAAAAATCCTGTGGGGATAAACTTTCATTTTTCTCTCCGTCTGTAAGAGTTAGAATAACGCCACTGACACTCACAAACCACCTGTGAGTAAAATTTGTGTACATAAAAAGATTTGACCCTTGGAATCTGATAAGCTGATCAGCTGAAGATCAAAGGATATTTCTATTCCTTGGTATAGATCTTTAAGTCATAAGAGACAGTTTAAAAGTTCTTATAGAATCCTGTGCATTTGAGCTCTCAGAATCTGCAGTTTTACCCATTGTGTTAATCATATGATTCGTGTACACCATCCTGATGATATCCTCAGTACTTTTATCCCAGAAAATTCCAATAAAGTTGTGTGTGGTCTTTTTTTTCTTGGTTCCTCTGAAGTCTATGCCCTTCCTCAAATATATCACAAACTTGCTGTCTCCAATTCAAATGCTCTGTCACATTTTCCCTGTCTCTCCAGAGCCTCCTCTAGATCTCATTTTTCTTTAAGGGCAGCAGCTGCTGGGCTCCTTCTTTGAGGCTCTCAGCAAAGCTCAAGAGCCAAACAAAATACCCAGAAACCTCTGAACTAGACTTCCACTTTTCTACAGGATTCTTGACCTATTGGTCTTCTCAATCTTAAGGGTCAATCACCTCAGGAATTTGTGCCTACCCTGTAACTTAATAGTGATGCTTAATGTAGACATGCTATTCCTTGTCACCATTCTTCTGGCAATCACACAAGACCTGCTGGCTTCACATCTCTCCTCCCCACATCACTAGCCTCTTTTTATTGCAAATATCCATCTTTCCCCAGCTGCATCCACAGCTGTAAGAGTGGGGCCTGACACATCTGCAGATGCAAGGCAGCAGGCTGAACCCTCAGGACTCATTTAATTCATTGGGAGCGGCCAGATGTGGATGCTCTGGTGTCAATAAGGGGAGGGATTCAACTTCAGTGTACCATGTTTTGGGTTGTAGATCTAAAATCAAGCTTTAAGCCCTCATCTGGTAAACAAGTACATTTACTTAAGTGTTGGGATTTCAGAAAAAAACCTCCTCACTTAGATATCACTTACGTAAATACTCACATTTGTGGATGTTCATGGCATCACAGGCTCAGGGCAGGAAGACATAGGTCCTGACTGCAGCAGAGGTCCAGAATTCACCTCTCACTGCAAAGAATTTGGTCCACGAGAAGCAAGTGATCCTTATTGTAAATGGGGTATATACACTCTTAATAACGCAGTATAACCACATACCCAAATAATACTAATTGCTGCAGCTTAAGAAGTCATAAAAGAGTTGTAAAAGCAATTGAAATCCAAGCTTTCCCAGAGCTTTGCGCATAACCAGCGTGTCATGCAAACAAGTGTGTTTGTCATTAAACGAATGGATTTTCACTGGTGAATTAGTGTTAGCAAATTCATTGATGGTACTGGTAACAACATGTTCATTTTCGTATGTAAGCGTAACACACTTACAGCCAGGGTGTTATTTCTAAATGGAGGTTTGCGAACACTCACTAAAAGGGTTAGGCTGCAATGCCAGTAGTTGATCTGAAGGATTTCTGTTGACTTCTCTGGAAAAAAAGGAAGAAAAAAGATGGATCCAGGCATCAGTCCTTTAACAGTTTAAACAATGTGATTTCACAGTTGCTTAAAAGTCACAGAGCAGCTGCGTTGAAATTGTAAAATCTGCAGTATTATTATGCCAATGACTTTCTATTGGCCTCAGTCATAAAATAACATACTCCTCACTGAAGTTCTCTGCTAAACAAAAAACACATCCAGACTGACTAAAAATCAATCTCAGACAAGCAAAAAATAATTTGGCCTTCATCTTGCTGTGCTCGATTGGTCCAATAATAAAAAAAATTATTTTTCTTTCTCACTGCTACTCCTACTGATAATTACCTTATTCCCAATGGAGAAGATAAAGCATTGAAAAGTACCTATTGCTGAGAGGAATTCACAAATACTGCTTTGTCCTTCTGCTGGAATTAATGGCATGCTGAAATTTTTCTAACTTTTTCTATTACTACTGTTGTAAAAATTTCAAATTTGCCAAAAGAGGATCTGCTGAGGAAGTTTCTCTCCAACAGAGAAGACAAGAGAGTCCTAATCATTCACTACTGCTTAGAAATCCAGACAATAGCTTTCAAACAAATTATTGCTTCTAGAGTAATAACTATTTTTAGCCTACATATTCTGTGCCCATGTCTGTAGTTAGAGGGTACATTAAGGTCTAGTGTACTGTATACTTCAGGCAGAATATAAATAGGTTCTAAATATAGCACTTACTTGAACACAAAATAGAATTTCCACATAATACTTCAGGCAGTGAAACTACTACAACACTGTACTGCTTATAGGTATAATGCCAGCAGATCAGCGAAAACAGCCCTTTTCATTATTTCCTTGACAACGGGTAACGTTTGAATCACATACCTAGAACAAGACATAGGTAGGAATATTAGACTTTGCTCATTTAATGTTCTAAATCTGATTTCTTTGTGCTCTTTAGCCTCAATTTTCTAATAATTCATGTGTTTTTTCATGCTTTATACTCTCTGACAACAGTGACTTGTCAAATATTTGAAGAACTGCATGCCAGGGTAGATGGGGTACAAAGCCTTCTTGAGGAGTCTGTAAACAATCTACTATGATTTGCATAAAATTATACTTGTATGGGGTTGAGTCCGTTAATTTTGTATTTGTAATGGTATTTACCAGCCATATGACAGGATAAACAATAACATGGTACACTGTGGTTATGATCAGAGTATCAAATATTGAATCAGTAGGAAGCCCCAAAAGACATTTTTATTATCCATTTACATTTCTTAGATTTAATTCAGTCTGTTGTTATGCATACCCTTAGATCTAGAAAACAGTGAATATTAATCTTCTGAAAGTATAAATAAAATTGATCTCTGTGGACACTATCTGATGACTCATCTGTTGGACTATGTGGAAATTCAGTTACTATCAAATAGATTTTATTTTTTGAACAGCTACAGCTAATGCAGTCATCATGCTGACAACGGGTACCATTTAACCTTAGAGCTTATATTAATTTTACAATGGAACTAAAACCATAGACCACTATCATTTAATAGACTACCTAGGTACACAAGCATTGAGTTGAATCTAGATTTCTGTGCAGTCAAAAGGACACCAGATTGCTACGGCTCACCTTTCAGGGTTCGTAGTCTATTGAATTCGAAGGGGCCTTTCCTATGTTTCAGAGATGAGATTTCAGATTACTTGCAGACTCAGCCTGATCTTAAACTATTTCTGGTTTTATATTTGGACGGCAATGGCAAATGGATTGTCTCATTCGAGTCAGCAAGAATTATTCAGCCTTCTATCTGAATCCCACCTTGACCTTCCGCTTCAAAACTAGCACTCCGAGACTGAGACCACCATACAAATCTCTGCTCTGGATCCACATCACAAATGAGTGACACACTGCCAAGCATCATAAACCTGTGCTGTGAAAAAACCTGACAGCTAACAAAATTGATCTTTTTTAATTATCTGATGCAATGTGTCACATAGATTCCCAGGCAGTTCACACCTCTCAGAGCTGTTTTAGATATGTGGAAACACGACTATGAATGCATTAGTTCTCTGAAAATTCGTGGCTAATGTGTTTTTTCTAAAGCCAGTTTCCAACACCAAAGATGGCAACTGGGAAGGAATGCTGGTAGGGTGCACCATGTGTCTCCACTTGATCTCTGTGTAGATGGAAAAGGAAGTGATCACAAGGAGTGCAGGATGATTCCTGGAGTGCTGTGATAAATCACATGGAAGATGATTCAGAGCACTCTGATGCTGGAAATTGATACGTTCCTGTGCTGCCTTCTGGATTCTCCTTTAGCCATACAGGTGACCAAGGCTCTAATTTAAGTACCCAAACTCTCACATTTATACTTGGCATGTAAATTCTCTTGGGCAAGAATATTGAACCCAGGTTACATAGGGTGTGATAAAAGGCATAGGTTCACCCCAGATTATTTTTTTTTTTAATTCAGTAGAGCTTCCAAAAATTCTGGATGATAAAAAACTGCCAATGATTATAATAATAAAATAACATTTTTTAGTAACAATAGTTTTCAGGTAAACTGGGTGTTCTGAAATTTCCATCTCTTTATCAGAAATTCTGTATGATTTGCCTTCCTTAAAACAAGTGACAGACATGTCTTAGCCAGTACATGCTTTCATTTCATTTTGACTGTTTCTTCCCCGAAATGGAACATTTCAGAGAATTAATCTCTTTTGTGTTTTATTTTCCGTAATCAAATAAAAAAAAGCCATCATACAGGAACGGAATGTAAAGCAGACTGCTCTCTAATGCAGTGAAACAATATGTGATTTGTGTTTTCTTTAACTGATTTAACTCACAGCTGAATTGCAAATCCCTCTTTGTCAGAGAGAGAGTAAAGTCTGGGCAGCTCTAGAGTTCTAGCAAATCTGAATGTTGACCTTGCAGATTTTTTCTTTCACTTTTTGAATGCTCATGAACTTAATTTGAGTGTAAGTGTTTCAAGGATCAGTCTGAAAGAGTGTTTTTGAACTCAGCTGGGTCATAGGAACTTTCTCAGCACTCTATTCTAATTTGCAGTTTTGCTATAATAAAAGCCCCAAATATATTGCTACTGTCTAGACATTTTATCTGAAACAAGTGTCCTTTGTAGTCTCAGAGGACTTTTCTATTTTATTTCCAGTAAATCAAAGTCTGTGAAGAGCTTTGGTTCTTATTAAGACATACCCTTCACAGTCCAGCGACTGCCAACGTAGGCAAGCCATTGACAGTTCATTTACATATAAGTGATGACTTCCATCAGGTAGTTGGCTCAAGAATACAATGGACATTTAGAGCATATCCAATATTTCTTGTTCTTTGATGAGCATCAAGTGCCAATTTATACACAGAAACCTACTATTGGAAAGTGAAGGCTTCTCTTTACTGACCTTACACTGTCTTTTGCAGATCTGGAATGACAGATTGTCATTCCACTAAACGCAAGTTCATTCCTCCAAAGAGGTATGTAGAACAAGCTGGTATCATTAAATATCAAAATAACTGTAAGTCTCATAGAAGAATGCCCTGGCCTCCTTCCTCGGCAGTGCAAGTCACTGCATTTACTGTAAAGCAGCATCGAGGTTTGGATTTGGGGCGAGGAGCCGACCTTTGCGGTGCCACAGTACCTGGGCCTGATCTTAAACTATTTCTGGTTTTATATTTGGATGGCAATGGCAAATGGATTGTCTCATTCGAGTCAGGAGGTGTAGGGGCTGCTAGTCCCTCGAGCAGCTCGGACAAGCAGCCACACTCTCCCCTGGGGCTGGAAAGAGTGGGCAGAGAGGGCAGCTGCTGCAGAGGGTAAGGTAGATGCCCATCCTAACAGTGGATGCTAATGGATTCACAGCTGGAATAAAGACAGCTTGACAAGGCAGAGGGAGGTGATGGGCATGCTGTGGGCTGCAGCCGGCTTGTGCAAACGCAGAACAGGGTTCAGGCCTTGATATGGTTTTGCACTTAGGCACTATGGTGAGTGGAGGAGCAGAGGAACCAGTGGTGAACCCTACCCAAAGGTCTGGCAGTGGTAACGGATGTGCACCTGCTCTCTGGAGAGGACAAGGGAGAGTAAAGCACTCAGATTAACGTTAGTTACTTCACTTGGGGTGTTTGCTATTGGACGGCATTATTTACAAGGTCAAAAGTGGGGTCGAATTTTTTTTAGAAAATAATAGATACGTAAGAATAGAAAATTGTTGTTAATGATGAAAAATAATAGGAGAAAAGAAATAATAGATAATAATAATTAAAATGTTGAAAAAGGCTGCAACAGGCAAAGGGCAGCACATGCACCCTCCTTCTAGTAGCTGGGTGGAGTCAGACTCCGTGTCCCACAGCAGCATCTATTCCAATTATTTTTTACATTTGTGTTAAAAGGGATGAAGGAGAACAGGGAAGAAGCCTTCCAATTACCTTACTAGTACCACTGAAAGAAAGCTGGCAGAATCCATGTAGCAGCTGTGGCAAATGCTTCAACTCTTCTCCAAATTTTCCTCTGCACCTCAAAGCCACAGCATCACTTGTTCATATGCAACATGCCTATGCCTTCAAACCAATCAGGTGGGTCCTTTTTCATCTCAGAAATGATAAGCAATTCACTTCCTTCGGCCAGATGCTTAAGCACCTTGTTTTGGCAGAAGGGGCATGAACAGCTGGTGATGGAAGCTGGTTGGAAACTCCTAAAGGGCATCGGCTGGAAGTGCATAGACACTCCTCTGTAAGCTGCACATCTATTTTAGAGGGTCCCCATTGCCTCTCACCTCCAGGTGGGCTGGATGCTGAAGCAGCTGCTGGAGTGCCTGTGTGGCAATGGGGAAGAAAACTCCGTGAAAATAATATCCCTTAATTTTCTTGCATCAATTGTCAGCTGTGCTTACAGGACAAAAGAAACAAGCCCTGTCTGCAGTCCTCAATACTTGCAGATTTATGCCAGTTTCAGGGACAGAGAATCATAGAATCATAGAATGTGAGGGGTTGGAAGGGACCTCTGGAGATCATCAAGTCCAACCCCCTGCCAAGCAGGACTATAGAATCTGGGGCAGGTTACACAGGAACGCACCCAGATGGGTCTTGAAAGTCTCCTGAGAAGGAGCCTCCACAACCTCCCTGGGGAAGCCCGTTCCAGTGCTCTGGAACCCTCACAAGAAAGAAGTTCCTCCTCATGTTGAGGTGGAACTTCCTGTGTTCTAGCTTGCATCCCTTGCCCCTTGTCCTATTGCAGGGCACGAGTGAAAAGAGGTTGCCCCTTTCTTCATGACACCCGGCCCAACCCAGTTCAGTGAAAACATCTGAGGGAAGGTAGGAGTAGCATTTCTCCCCTCTAACACTTTAGCTACTCAGAGGGGTTGGGTGAGGGATCTGCACGGTGTGATCCTTGAAGCCCACAGTGCTGGTCAGGCTGGTCCAGCTCAAGTGAGCAGCGGCTAGCAGGGGAATACCTTGGCAATCCAGTCTCGAACCGCAGTGCTGATCTTCACAGTATATTGAGGTCTCATCTGAAACACTGTAGCATGATGAATTTATGGAACTCAGTGTTGACTTAAAATCCTTGAAATACACCATTTTTTAAACTGTGATTTGAGACAGCTGGGACGTAGCTGAGCTGTGCCATCTGATACAAAAAAAAAATTTATATGGTATTTTCCAGTCACAAGTGGGAAGTAGCTTGAAATCACTCACAAAGATACCCTTATTCTCAGAAGACCTTCCGGCCCAATTAATTTTACAAACTCAAGAGAGTTGTGCCAACTCCAGATAAGCTTTCAGACATTTTGGTACTTAACTGAAAGGACCTCCAAAAACTTCAGCAATTTCCCCATCGTTACTGCTTATGGACAAGTGCTTTAAATCCACAAAAATTGATTTAATGGGAAAGGAAGAAACGTGGAGGAAAAAAACCCAGCTAATTCTAATTTCAGATGGCAGCACCTGCATCGTGACAGACACCTATGGTTATAGAGAAGTTACAGAATGTCCATGGTGAATATGAGGCCTATTAGGTTTAAATGTATTTATAATGTAATTTTAGGTTCCCATGAACCCAAATGTATTCTAAGTCATGCAATCAGAAGTGAATGCAGTGAGCTCTGAAGCCCAGGAGAAGGTGACCATTAATCCCTGTCAGTGCATCCAGGGCCCTGACTACGTGTGAGCTTTCCAGGCTGTTGGGCAGTCCAGGTTGTTTTGAACTTGACTCAGGTAAATCCGAGATTGCCCATCTGGGCTGTGTCCCTAGACAGTGACACGCTGCCAGGTGCCAGCACTTGCCAATATCCTCCTTTGTCCCGATACTGGAAGAATTGCTGAAGTTCCCAAAGCATTCTGCTCCATGACAAAGGTCTATTTTCCTTTGAGTGTTGGTCATAACCGCCATTTTCATTCTAAGCTGAAATTTTTCGGTGACATGACTAAAACTGCATCAGATATGCACTGAAGAACATACAAATTATCTGTGTAAAGTGATTGTCATCATTTCAACAATAATTCAATGACTGATGCATCTGTCGTGTGTAGGCTTCCATCTTCTGAAACCTGTAGATTAAAAGTGGGGTGGTCAGTCAATCAAATATACAGAAGAAGGTAAAGGTCAGAGTAGTGAGGCATACTAAAAGTATTACACATAACAGTCCTGACAAATCATTCTCATGGCATAGATTGTAAAAAAGAGCAGAAAATGTCACAAGATTAATCAGTTCTCATGAGACACACTGAAAGAAAAATTAATGTAACCCTCTCAGTGCTCTCTGTCGTTCTGATTTTTCAGTTTCCCTCCAGTAAGGTACAGGCTACCTTTTGGATATGAAGTCTAAAATACGTAGCTGGATATTGCTGTGTATCAGCGTGAACGTAAGCACTCGTGTTATCATAGGTTTAAGCACAAATTTGGAATTTAAATTTTTGTATACTGCAAACTGAGCCCCTTGAGTTTAGACAAGGAATCTGACAGGCCTTTGGTCATCGTATCTTCATGTGGATGAAAGATATGAAATATCTCAGGTATAGAGACTTGATGGAAGATGTTCGTGTTAAAAATGTTCCCAATCTTTCAAATGGGTATCAAGGAGAATAAGATTAGGCTGTACAAAACACAGAGGATATAACTGGGGTGAGAAGCCTAAATAATAGAGGCAAACATGGGATGAAAGTACCTGGAAGGCAAACTCAGATTTTTAAATTGAACACTCAGAATTTTAAGTAGCAGGACACTTGCTACTGTCTAGATCTGTGAGAAATGAGAGAAATGACAACCTGTTACTTCTCTGAATTATTCCGTGGAGTGGCAGGGACATTCTGATGTGGAAAGAGTTTCATCTGGTTTATGCTCATGTGAACTTTTGCATGAAATTGTATTTTAGAATTCAAATTAGTTGAGCAAGCCCACCGTGCTAAACAAAAATTACTAGTGCTGCAAAGTCAAGCCGTCAAAAATTCAGAAATATTTGTGCAACCCTAATTCTGATCCCTTGAGCATTTGGCAATGTCTTTAATTTACATTATCACCTACTGATTCTTTTTTTTTTCTCCAGCCAGCATAACTGCCTGGTTGATGATAGTGAATCGATTGACCCGTGGGTAAGCAAGGTTGTGTGATGAAGAGACCTATCTGTAGGTCTGTCCCTATCTAACTGCTGCAGGAGTGGAAGCTGTATAGGGGATATTCAGAGACCACGCAAAGGCAAAGAGAAAAGTCTCTCAAGTAAAGACTGTGTGACAATATATTGCAGAAGCGACCTAACTGGAGCTTCTCTGTGGAAAAGTAATTTCTCATAGTTCCTGGCAAATGTGCATAATATTTGTTTGGGTTTTGGTTTTTTTTTTTCCCCCCTCAATAAGGTTCTTTCGCTATGCTATAATTTTCTTGACATTTTAAAGTGGTGGTATTTACAAATTTTAGGCCACTCAGAAACTTTAACTACTGTCTGAAATGGTTTGCTAAGAATGAGCTTCAGTAGTCTCTGAACTTCTGTTAATTGAATGTGTTCAGAGAAATAGTGTTTATTTTCTCTTTCACTTTCAACATGTAGCAGGATAAATACTGTATAAATGCTTCCAAATATTCTACTCTAAAATGTTTTGCTTTTGGTTGGGATGCTTTCCTGTTGCAAAATGGGAGAGAAGAACCTATTTTTAAAATATGGTTGTAATATCAGAACAACTGGCCGCAGGTATCGGAACAGATGAAGGGAACTCAACCGTTGTAATACATTTCTTGGCTATTGACTAGATTTCAGCTTGGCAGTGTCAAATGGATGTAGCCTGGATTTTGGTCTGGGCTCCAGAATGTCCTCCCAGGGCCTGGGTGAATACTCACACAACTTAGCCCATGATGAAGCTCCGCATTACGGCGCTGAGGCTGAAATCCCATCCCCTGCCTGCAGTGGCCAATTATTCACTAAGTTCTTCCCTTACAGTCTCTCAAATATTTCACGTTGATGGATTATTATGACCTCGCAGAAATGGTAGCCAGGCTATCTATGAACAGCCATGGAAAACAGAACACGCACTAGAGCTAAAACTTTCCTACAGTTTCTAGTCGAGTCAGTTTACAGAAACGGAAAAAGTGTGCCGTAATAAGACTTACGTGTTTGGACCTGTCTCCAAACCGCTGTAGCTCTTGGGCCATTTTAAACTTCTTATTCAAGAATTTGATTTCACTGTCCTTTGTGTTAGCAGCTGGGCTTTACCTGCAACAAGAGTGATTCATTTCAGCTACAGAGAAGCCTCCACCTTCTAATGTGAATGTTTCATTAATAAATTCTTGCAGGCATTCTGAAAATGTTAATACATATAATGTAATTATTTTTACCAAATTCATTATTGAAGATAATGGGAAAGAAAGCATATCCTTTTCAGTCTTCCAAGGCCTAATTTATTGGATGTTTTAGAATTGTTTGCACTCTTTGCAATATGGTATCTCATATTAACATTTCATACTACCAGATGTTTCATTATTCCTGTTTTAGCACATCGTACTTGACCCATAGCAGCTTTGAATGCAAATAACAAACAAGCCGATGCACAATGCTTGACTGTTAGACTGCAGTAATACCGCAAGGCTAAACTGGTTTTCATTTTTCCTTTTGAATATTATTAATTGCAATGTGTTGACTGTTAATTTAATTAAATGTTTTGTTTTAATATAAGACCATTCTTCAGTTCACTGACTCACCGTTTCATTTAATTAATTGCAGCCCTCAAGATTTGATTACTCATAGTTCTCCTTTAGTTAATTTACTTGTTCACAGTTTTGACAGAAAAGCTTTCAAACTAATATGAAGGAGGGGCGCAGTCTAACTAATTAGGGAACTAAAAAAAAAATAGCTGCAGCTAGAGTACAAGATTAGCAGGTACTCAGGGTCACCTTAAAATGCTTAGAGTCTTTGTATTTGCCATCAAAATCCAATTTTCAGTGACTGGACATTAGTTAAACATGAAGGATTCACTTGTGTGCAAGATACTCTAGATACTTCAGTGCGCGAATGTAGTTTGAGTTTGGCTTTCTTCTGTCTCCAAGAAGGTATTTGCTGGTGAGTAAATTGTGATGTTTACTCAAGGCAAGAGACAGTTACCCTGGTGCTCGGGGAGTTGGGTAGGTTCAGCACTGCCCCGTAATGGGAGACTGGCCCTGAGGGTGATACACTACAAATGACCTTGGAGTTGTGATCTTTGGGCCATGCAGTAAAAATGCTTTTTTTGGTGAACAAATTCCTGAGGCTTTACGGAGGTGTAATCTTCAGTAGTCTTTGTGTCTGCGTAGGGGGTATTTGAGTAAACAATTAACCACTAACTTTAGTAGGATGCAGACAAGGCATGAAGAAACCTCTCTGGTCTTCACACCGTCTCAAGTACAAGGCTTTAGGAGCAGAGGACGTGTTCAGTGGGTCCAGCCCTCACAGGAGTGACCAGTCCTCAGTGTACATTCAGGTCTATTCCATCTCCATCATCCCACAAGCATCACGTCTTCCCCAGAGCAATGCGATGTGCCA
>JAVSBS010026954.1:29672-51689 GCA_033124195.1 Coracias cyanogaster | reverse complement strand
GTTACTGTAAGGAAATCTAGCAAGAGGCCAAGTTATAAATGGAGAACTTGTCTGGTGCTGTGAAAAAAGACATTTATCTAAGAAAAATGCCCTATAGGGACTGTGTGCATTCAGGGAGAGAGCAGGAGGGGAAGAATAACCATTCAAAAGAAGATAATTTTGGACTTTATTTGGACAGGAGCATTTTTACTGTTCAGACTTGAAGGGTTATATACAGCTATACCAGTGACCTCAGTTTCTAGTCCTAAGAGCTTAATCTTTTCAGGTGTCCAGTTTTTCTTACCCAAAACAAATGGATGTGGTGCTTGTAGAGAGTTTGCAGGACAGATCTCTGCCAGAATTTCTGCAACAAAAATCAATCACCTGCTTCACAGTTAATAAAATAAATCATCATAAACTTAGTTCCCATAGAAGTAGTGAAAGAAAATTACTTATATACAGGCAGAGTATACTTAATCTAGTTCATTTTAACATACTAATTACTCTCACTGTTATCATGTAAAGCAGGAACTCTTTCTGTAACCAGCTGCATTCTTGCATTCTCTCCTGTTCCAGCGTGGTTATGGTGTATAATAAGAAAATTTGTGACTGGGTAGCTCAGTTGTTAGTTTTTTTTGTTGTAGGGGTATAGTAATTAATGCAAACTGCATGCTTTTCACAATCATGCTTAAGAAGAGAACTTCCTTCCCTTTCCCCTCTACCTCTGCTGACCCCAAAGAAAATCTGTGACTTGCCAAGAGAAAAAAAAAACCAAAACAGAACAAAATAATGAAACACAGTAAGAATCAAATCTGTAATTATAAGAGTGGCTTTGCAATATTTTTTGTTTTTAAAACCATCGTTAATTTTAAGATCCCAATCAATAAAATATTTCAATAAAACTGTCTCCACTATGTTAGATACCAATACTGTATCCACAGAAGCTTCATTAATGCCTCTTAGCTAATTAGCAACTGCAAAAGTCTTAACAGACAAGCAAAATAATCTGAGTAATTTTGATAATGTTGTTATTCATAGCACTCAAAGGCTTTTTGGAGTACACATTTAATCCATGCAACTGTTATTCTGAAATACCAGGGATGTTGGTAGAAGCTGTGTTAAATAGTAGACAAGTACTGCTTTTTCAGTCCATTACATTTAATGCATCTTCTATTCCAAAATTGAAGGTGTTTTGGTGTCCCTTAATAAACATTAATAAAAGATATTTAGTGTGTAATTTCCAATATATATAGGATAAATCTTGGGTTTTATATTTCCTCATTACCTCTCAATAAAACACTTGAACATGTGGCATAAAACAAAAGTGAGCTTCATGGTTTTTTCTTATTCATTGAAGTTCTGCTTCTGGATTTGGTACACTCGGAACAATATTATAAACATTGTTCTCCTATCCTCTTTTTCTTTAATATTTGAAGAAGAGTGTAAAGGCATTTTGTACTTAATTTAAAACACATCAGATTAGAGAGGATATTAAAAATATAGACACGAGCTTTTTCTAACATAAAATATAAGGAATTTCCATTTCCAATTTCTGCTCCATATACAAAACTCTTACTAGAGGAGTAGATGCAAAAACAAATAGGTCTACTTATCTGTCTATCTGAATGGTATAAAAGTTCAGATTCCCTAAATATTTTTTCAGTTGCATCATCATACATAAGTCTTTTAATTTCAAAACTAATCTTAAAGTTTCATTTTCATTGTACCTTTGGTTTTGATTCAAGTCAAAGTGGTGTTGATAATAAGTAGTTAACATATGTTATTTATTCCATGCATGATTGTAACTTAAAATTTAAATTAAAATTAAGATTTTAGATTTAGAATTAAAATTAAATATCACAATAAATTGTGAAAATTGCATCACTAAATAAAATTCAGATTAAGGCTATTTCTCTATGAATTTTTGTGTGTACCTACCTACACACACAGTCTCCATGTGTACATTTGTCTGCACACCCAGATTTATGGCATACCTTATCTTTAATTCAGCATCTTATCTAGCTGATAGGCTGGATTGTCATTTCAGCGCACAGACTTAACAACTGAATGAGGGAAAATCATTGTAACAAGTGCAATCTTATAAACACTGAAAAACTGGTTAACATGTAGCAAAACTTTTCTGAAATAAAAGATTCGAAGCTTAGACTGACCAGCTTTGAGGCTGTAGCTGCTGAGGAAGATGGTCAGGGTAAGCCTTGAGTAGGTTGCAGTGCATATGTGAGTCTTCTCCATGGAGAGGCAGTCATTCACATCTTCTGGGGTTGCCATGCCTCCAAGCCTCCTCTCATGAGTGATTGATTAGCAGATATCCATTTTTCACTGGTATCTTTCTTGTAGACTTCACTGTTACAGGAATAGAAGCAGGCTACTAGCCTTGAAGACACTAACATTGGAAATGACGTCCATAAACCAACTTTAAGTAATTAGCACTATTATTATTTATTCATGGTTAGTGTAGCTTTACAACCTAAATCAGAACCACGTTGTGGAGGGCTGTGTATGAAAGCAATGAAAAGATGATCCCTAACAATGTTTCAGTCTAACACTGTAAATTTGACTCAGAAGAAACGCAAGAGGAGAAAGAGACAGTAATAGTCAATGTGGCAGACAGTTGTGTTTTGAGGAAGGCATGTGGCAGCACCTGCAAGGAGATCGCAGAGCGATGCCTGGAGTGCAGAGGCTGGTGTGGGTCTTCCATGCTACACATCTGAACAGCGGGTGGGAAAGTTAATGAAAATTTGGAAAAATTAAGGGGAAAACCAGAAACTATCTTTTGCTTATTCAGCTTTGTGTTTTCAGTGTTTCATGGGATCTTCTATGAAGGTCAGCAATGTCAACCAGAGCACAATGGTAGTTGAGGCAAAGAGCAGTTACTTTTGAATATTAGAAACCATTGATAAAGTCAATGGTTATCATAAGTGTAGCTACAGAACCTGTCCCTTTCCAAGGCATCAATCCCAGACTTGTTTATGACCATATGAAGAATGCTGTCAACATCAGATGGCCTTGAAATTGTGCTTCAAATGCATTAGTGACTTCTGCCATTGCTTGGCTACAAGCTCCATGTAAAATATCTGTTTCCACTGCATATAAGTCCACTTAGCTGAAATAGTCACTGCTAATTTTCATGCTGATAAGCTGCAAACAGTAATCTTTTTAAAGTATCACCCAGATCTTGTGAAGATTCAGCTTCTTTTAAATCCAATAGATGATCATTTACATTCCAGATTTTTTTTTTAAAAAAAGAGTAGTGAGAGGGGAGACATCATACTTCCTTTTATTTTGGTGATTTCTCTTTCTTCATATCAGACATGTCACAACATTACCTGCTCTCATTCTCCAACTTTATTTGTTCAGTCCTAGGTTTCCCTGCTTGCAGAGTGTTGTAAAAAGCAACATGTCCATTTATTAAAGGTTTAAATAAGTGATAGTAAAATGAAAGTAAAATAAATGCTTTTCAAAAGTTATGCAGGTAGCTGCTGCAATGTGGAATGCATGTGACTGTCACAGAAAGTCATAATATTTTTGGCTTAAGCTAGCACTCTATTTAGAGATTTGCTGTCCACAAGTGTCACCTAATGTGTTTTTTCAAGTATCCTTGTCCTGCTGGAGAAAGAATTTTTTGTGTACTGATAAAATCTGACAAGAAATTCTATGAAATTCCAGTTTGAAGGAATATTTTTTCCTATCAGTGTTCTTTGATCTATTACATCGGTTGCTATATTTTCTTTTATTGATAGAGCTCCACTTGCCATCTTTTCATCGTGGATTTGCTGTTCCCATCTTCGTTGTCCACATTTACAAATAGCATAATCACTTTTAGCCTTAAAAAGCAGAGCTGGCATCTGTTGAGTCTTGTTATATTACAGTTTGATCAGCCCATGATTACTTCCATCTTCTTTTTGTCACTCTGGGCAATAAAGATCTCCCAGTACTGAAGCTGCTACTGCTCAAATTAAATAATTGTCTTTAATACAATGTGTGCTAGGAGTTAAAGTGGCTGGAAAACCAAATCTCTTTGGGGAAAACAAGTGTAGTTACTGACCCAGATACGTAGAAGAAAACTCTGCCTCTTTCTGTAAAACATCAGAGACCCAGATGACAAGGGAATATCTTTTCAGCATGTTACAGAGACAGCTTTCTTCATGTAAAGCTATCCTAGAATAGCCCCAGGTAATTCCTATTGCTGCATACTTTTTGAGGAAGTAGAGTTCAGCGAACTGAAGTGCATCAGTAATGAGGCTGAGCAAGAAAACACTCATGACCTGCAGGAGTACAAATATCATTGGATTTTCACATCACGTGGATAATATCTTTATACAAAAAAAAAACCCATAATTGCTGTTCAACAAGTCAGAGGCTGCAGGGATAGAAGTGCTCTTCTCATAGCTTTGAAGTGAATTCATTGTGACCTAAGAAAGATGGCTTGTTAAAAATGATTCATTTCCCACTGTTACTAAAGAATAAAACTTAAGACATATGTCTTTCAGTGAAGCATGGACAGTAAATAAGTTAGAATTTTTTCTTTGAAACTTTTTCAAGTGTCTGTTTTTTCAAAGACTGTGGATGTTGTTTACCTAGACTTCAGTAAAGCCTCCAGTACTGTTCCCTACAGCACTCTCATGAAAAAACTGGCTGTCCTAGGCCTGGACAGGCATACACTCCACTGGATCAAACACTGGCTGAATGGCTGTGCCCAGAGACTGGTAGTGAATGGAGTTATATCCAGTTGGTGGCCCGGCACAAGTGGTGATTTCTAGGGCTCAGCGCTGGGGCCACCCCTGTTTAATATCTCTATCAATGATCTTGACGAGGAGATTGAGAGCACCCTTAGGAAGTTTGCAGATGACACTAAGTTAGGTGGGCATGTTGATCTGCTTGAGGGTAGGAAGGCTTTTCGGAGGGATTTGGACAGGCTGGATTGATGGGCCAATCATGTGGCTTCAACAAGACCGAGTGCCAAGTCATGCATTTGGGCCACAACAACCCCATGCAATGCTACAGGCTTGGGGAGGAGTTGCTGGAAATCTGCTCAGCAGAAAGGGACCCAGGGGTGTTGACTGACAGCTGGCTGAACATAAGCCAGCAGTGTGTCCAGGTGTTCAAGAAGGCCAACAACATCCTGGCTTGTGTCAGAAGCTATTGTCTCACTGTACTTGGCACTGGTGAGGCTACACCTTGAGTACTGTGTTCAGTTTTGGGCACTGCAGTATAAGAAAGCCAGCAAGGTGCTGGAGAGGGTTCAGAGAAGAAAAATTAAACTAGTAGGGTCTTGAGAATAAGTCTTATGAGGAGTGGCTGAGGGACTTGGCATTGTTTAGTCTGAAGAAAAGGATGCTGAGAGGAGACCTTATCACTTTCTACAACTACCTGAGAGGAGGTTATAGAGAGAAGGATGTTGGTCTCACAACTCACAACTGATAGGACAAGGGGAAATGGTGTCAAGGGAAGTTTAAGTTAGATATTAAGAATAACTTCTACACTGAAAGTTTTGTCAAAGACTGTAACAGGCTGCCCAGTGAAGTGTTTGAATCACCATCCCTGGATGTACTTGAAAGCTGTCTAGATAAGGTGCTTAAGGATATGGTGTAGAAATGGGTCTGGTAGAGACAGATAACTGTTGGTCTTGATGATCTTAAAGGTCTTTTCCAACCATAGGAATTCTGTGATTCTGTGGGATTTTGCTTCTAGACTGTACAAATGAAACAAAAGTATTGAAAGTCAGCTGTTTCAAAAAGCATCTTTTGAGAGATTAATAGTCTGACCAAACCCTACATGCACAAGTTTCATAATGCTCCCTGCTGCTCAGTAGGAGTCTACCTCAGGAAGAAAAGTAGAATTTTTTTCCCTGCACAGTAAATGCTGGGAGAAAATACTAAAAGTGAAGTGGAAAGCTTAGGGAATCAAGAATTTACAATATCTCATGAAAAGGGGAGAGAAAGGAATAAGCAGTGCAAGTACAGATTCAGAAGTGGCTTCTAAAAAAATTGAGAGCAGAAGTCAGAACACCAGAAATGCAAGTGGAGAACATAACAAAGAAATCCAACCAGTCATTTCAGCTTTATGAAGGAGAAAATTGGGCCAGCAAAAAACCTTAATAATAGCTTTGGCTTTATTAAAAAGGTTGTGATTTTAACATTGGGAGGCATTTCTTTATTTTACATAAGTTAGTGGAATAGTGGACAATATATGATTCAACAAAAAGACTAACTGGAAAGGTAGGGAAATCTCAAAAATACATCAGCTATGGTTAAGGAACAAAAAAGGGAATTATTTTAAAAAAACATGAACATATGCAAATAATGTAATTTGGAGTATGTGATTTGAAGTGTATTAGGGGAATTAGCAAATGAATGTACCAAATATTGGAAGTTTGCATTTGAAAGGTCACTGAAAACTAAGAAGGTATCAGAAATACAAATATAATACTGGTTTTCACGCACACATAGAATTCCAGTTCTCAGCCCTGCCCAGACTGTAGTCTTCTAAAAGGAAACCTTCAAGTTCTGGGACTACATTCCCATAATGACCTGAGATCTGTGAAAATGGATAATACTTTTAAAAAGTGAAGTCTATTAAAATAACAATCAACAGATTAAAGATAAGTATAGCCTAAAGCAATCCATATAGAAAGACAATTCTGTCTCTTAAAACTGAGCAAACAGAAGTACAATGTTTAGAACCTAAAGTTAGATGACTACAGGCTAAGTTAAGATATAAATTTTCTGAGTGTAATCAGTCATAGGGATAATTTACCAGAAGTATTTGCAATTTCTCCTCTCCATCACTTCAACTTCGAATCTAAATTATTAATCTCTTTTAAGAAGTCTTTTTAACACAGGAACTATAGGCCTGATTACAAAGCCTCAAACTTTACAGTATACATGCAAGCTCAAAAGAGTATTACTGTTTTAAAACCTGTAAAACATATAACATTCTGGAAATCTTGAAAAGACTCCAACATTGCTCTGTAAAAATCTCTATTTGCTGCTGTAGCAGTGCCATCTACCTGTCTACTCAGAAGAAAAGAGATAAATCCTTGAGGGGTTCAGAACATAGAGAATCTGTTCTCTTAAGGGAAAATCTGCTGTTCCTTATTTTCATATAAAATACCAATTGTTGGGTTTTTTTTTTAAAGGCTTGTATGACTGCATATGTAAGTGGTAAAAGTCCTGATTTTAAGCACACTTTTTTTGCTTTCTTAGTTGACCTGATTTTTTCTATTGCCTTTCATGTACTTTCTCTGTAGGAATAGAGCAGGAAAGAATGCCCCCGTCCTACCTCCAGTGCAGGTCTTAACATCGGACAAAGCCTATGTTTCCTCCTCTTTCCATAATCAAAATTATTGACAGGCTGAAATCACAATCTTTCTGATATCTGCAATCTTTTGTCAATATTGAACTGAGAGGTTTTTATTACAAAACGAAAAAAGCAGAGGACTTCTAATAAATCTTTCAATGACATACCTCCAACTTTAACCAGTGAAAAGACCAAGCACACCATGTGCATATTGACAACTTCACAAGCAAAAAAATCCATAAAGTCTTAAAAAATACCTTTCAAGTCTCTCCAAATTATTATCCAATATCTGAGAAATCATTAAAGGGATATTTACTGATGGTGAAGCATCAGCCAAGACATAAATGCTACATAAAGTACAGCATTTTTTTGAGATTCTTTAACAGTAAAATCCAGAAACATTTCTAGATGTTACTTTGGAAATGTTCTCCCTTCTCCATATGTACACAGCCCAGAAGATACAGAGATCTCAGGCACATTTTAGTGGCGTTATGATGAAGGCTGTGAGCATGTATCACCAATATTTAGACTCCAGCTCCTATCTGTGGAGTGTTCAGAAGTACCCTTTTAGTTTTGAAAAGCTTACATTTTGGGGCTTAAATTTCTGTTTTCCTCTGTTCCACCTCATTTGTTCTGCTTTCTCAGTTATTAGTGTGTTAAACATTCTGAAAAATAGGCTGCATTGCCAGTTTATGTTGTGAATTACAGTTATAGATTTTTCTGCCCCTGCTTAAAACTAAGGTTGCACCTCTTCCTCATTGTCCTTTGCAGAAGGCTGCAGTGACCTCTACAAACTATTCTTTGTCTTTTCTTGAACTTACCACTAAAGAAAGTCTGCTTAGGGCTGTTTTTCACCAAAAAAAAAAAAAAAAAAAAAATGAATATGTATTGTATTAAAAGTCTTCTTTTGACCCTGGTGAGTTAGAAACTGCCTTAGAAAATCATCCAACTGTATTTCTTTAAATATAACATCAGTTGTTCTCCAAATTGTTGGTATCTGCTTCATTAACAGTTTCCAAAGACAATTCTATTGCTGATTTTTGTTTGCCTCCAGGTCTCTCATAAAGCTGGATCTAGGTGAGACCTTCTAGCTGGTTTTACTGCTTGCATTCAAATATTATTTCCCTAGAACTCACTGAAGGCTTAGCACAGCTATTTGCAACACGTTGCTTTTGTTATATTTTTATTGTGTTAACTGCAGGGCAACCTATGTTATTAGCAGAGAACTGAAATCTAATGCCAGAGAGTCTTAACACTCAGCGGTCTTGTTTATGGTTCTGAAAGAGGTCTTTCCATTTTATGAGCTATCTTTTTTGAAGGAAAGACTTTTTAAAAAACTTACAGCGCATCATTAAAAAAAAAAAAAATCACTGAGAGAATGGTAGGGTAGGGGAGGTACTTTACTACTTGTCCTCAGTGGTTGAACTAAAGCTGAAGAAAATCTCAGTAATGTAGTACAGGTCAGTTATGAAATTGGATGCATGTCCTGAGAAACAGAGGCTTACATTATGTTTGCATTTCTGGTGCGCTAAGTACTGATTTGATTAGCCTTCCCACTAGGTATCATTTTATATTTACCATTTAACATCTTGGTCAGGATTAAGTCTTATAAAGATGGACTCATGCCAGTATGGATCTAGCTCTAGCACTTTTTTCCTTACTCATATATTCCCTAAAATTAAAACAGTTTTCGAGCATTAAGGTGTGTTTGTCTACGAATCCCTTTCAAGAAGGCAGAAAATCTGTTGAGCTTTTCTGCCGTTTTCTTTACTTCCATAGTACTCACTGATCAGCTTTCTAGGAAGAACATGCTAATGTTGCAATTGCCAGTAATGTGTATTTTGATATTTAAGTAACCTGTGATGTACCACACGTACTGTGTTGCATTTGGCAGTGCCTAGCTAATGCAGATGTCACAACTAGGAAAGAAAACTTTTTTTAAAGAAGGCTCATAACTAAGTAGCTAGAGGCATGTAATGAATAGAAAACATAGAGCCAACAGTCCCTTCTGTAAATTTGAGAGTAATCGTGCACATATAATGATTTGAAATATTTTATAAAATCTGGGTAAAAAACTTTCTGTTTGCAGAATTTATTCTATATGTTACAGATATTTCAAGTGAATTTTTAGTAAATCTTGATTGTCACAGGCAAGCTGTTGTAAACACTCCTTCAAAATGAACCTACTTGGGTTCTCTTTAATCTTCATAAAAAAAAAAAAAATTACCTCTTATTTACATGTATTTTGCTTATACTTGACCAGAAAATGCTCAGACAATAAATTATTTCCAGTCTACAGAGGTATGAATATTAATAGATGTGCTTTTTT
This sequence comes from Coracias cyanogaster, assembly GCA_033124195.1. Classification (NCBI taxonomy): domain Eukaryota; kingdom Metazoa; phylum Chordata; class Aves; order Coraciiformes; family Coraciidae; genus Coracias; species Coracias cyanogaster. The sequence goes on along the minus strand of JAVSBS010026954.1, from coordinate 42,061 downwards.
GACGTATCTCCTGTATGTGAGAACAATCCCTTCATTGATTAATTGAAAAACCTTCAATAAAAACCTTTTTTTCCAAACTAATATTATGATCGCAGTGCTAGCAAGATTTTGAAGCAAACACAACATTTTTTCTTTTCCCTTCTTATAACACATTATAAAAAATGAGGAAGGGGAATATCTCATGAAATGCAGGTTCCTTTGGATGGATCTTCCTAGGAATGTTGCATGAATTTCCACACTGCAGATGTTTGTGCAGTCACCGTGAAATCTGATTTCTTTCTTCCTTTTCATAAAAATATGTTAGCATGCATATTTACATCTCTTTTTTACCTTTTCTGAATATACACACACATTTTTACATTAGCACAGAATGCTTAATAGAATTTTGTTTTCAAAATATTTTATTAGCCAAAAATATTTTTAATAATGGAGAACATTTACATTTTAATTTAAAACCTACTTCCACAGAATGTACTGTACATACTTAATGAAATAAATCTGCTATAGAATTATCTATATTTTCTGTATGATCAGGTACTGTCTACAGATCCTGTTAGCTCAAATAGGCAACTTGAAGCTGTCTACAGAAAAGAAGTTGTAGGTGTAGAAACAGAAACAGAAATGTAGACAAATGAGGGAAAAAGAAAAATCATGCATATAACTGGCCTAAAATTTTTGTTTACATTTCCCTTGTGCAACATTCTTCCTGACAGGAATTTATAACCCAGGAATGTGATGAACAAGTACTCTATGCTAAGAATTGAAAATTAGGGGAAATTGACAGATATAAATTATTCCCCATTATGACTTATTTCTGATGTATTTAATGCAGTTAAAAATCAAAGATATTCTATGCCTAGTTAGGTTACATGTGATATACACTATCCATGGCTGCATGCAGAATTTAGGACATACTTCAGAGAGTAGAAGGGAAAAATGTCCAGTAACAATTTGCCAGCTAATCTCCGATGAAAGTTAGTTTCACCAACTAGGCTTTTAAAAGTATTTTGTGCCTTTAAACATCTCCTCCAGGTGTTCTTTTTGCTTTATTGATTACTTCTATGTGAATCTAAAGTTTTGGTCATGCAATACTGAAATCAATGGGAAAATTCACATTGACCAAAATAGTGTTGAAACAAGTCTTTATTGCTTAGAAAAGAATGACAATGGTGTTATCCTACACACTGTTTTCACAGGAAACAACCATGTAAGTTGCCCCAGGAGCCCTTCCTTTGGGATTTAACTCAGACTTGAGGGGAATACCTTACAAATGAATGTCCGTTTATTCTGTTTCCTCAGGCACTCGGAGCATTTACTGTGACCAATTTACTACCATTTGCTATAGCACTTCACTGAGAAAAATTAATACAAACAGCTACTGTTGTTACAGACAAGAAACCACACAGCCATTAATGTTTTGGAGTTATTAGAGACTTAGATGGTACACTATCAAAACATACTTCAATCTCCCAAGTCATTTGATTTTCCTACCTGTGACTTTTTAAAAAGTTCAGGATCTACTTTTTATGCAAACAGTCTTCCAGGTTACTATTGTTCAGATGTGTAGATATAAATACACACTAAGCCAGAATTTAAACTGATTTCTGAAGTCATTTGTCCCCAGGATCTATTTTAAGTAAGCACATGATGGTCCCATCCAACTCCATACTCAGGTTTTCCTCTGTGGAGAGCAGAGTCTAGGAACAGGCAAAAATGGGGATGTCACTAGAGTTCTCCCCAGGAGGGAGTTGTGATATTGGCAACAAAGCAACTGTGTCTTGAGCTCAAAAGCATACCTGGATCCTTTAAATTAGGTCATATGAGTATCTTGTCATGGGCAGCAGGAGAAGCCAAACTGTATTTACGTAGTTGGCAGACCACTTGTTTCATTGCAAAATGAATTACTGAAACAGTATATTATGAGATACAATATATTAGGCAATCCTCCTTTGGAAATTTTGTAGCGAGGCCTTAAGAATGTACTGTGCAAAAGACTGGTGCTTTTAAAGAGGCATATGTTGTTAGGTATTAGCTAAATGTTCAAAGATCTGTCCTCCAGTTTGGCTTCTTTTCACCTAATAGAAGCTTGGCAAGCCTGCAAAGCTATTTTCATTCTCTCAGTTCTTAAAAACCACTAGCCAAATCAGTTTAAAATACATTTAGTGAAGGAAAACAAAATGTTTTTCTTTAATAACCACATATTTGGCTGTGCTTCAAGCAAATGCAAATTAAACAGCCAATTTATAAACTCCGTCATAAGTAGGTTTTTAAGGGAAGCTATAACCCATTTAGAATATACTCATACTATTCACTGTTCTATTATAAATTTTCTAACAAATTATTCAGAAATGTTAGAACTTTAATGTAATTTAACACTTCATGTGACAGTGCATGTAACTCAGTGCTCTGGGCTCTAGAATATATGAGATAAGAACAAAATGGTTTATGACAGAAATCATGGCTGTACTGAAGTTAAAAGGATTTAATACTAGACGAAGAATATTTAGTGGCCTTTTGATGGAGATGCTAGAGTCCAATGGTGCTACTGATCTTTCTTTCCATTTAATGCTGTCATGGCAGAGTCAGTGCGATTATTTGAAGGATTTGTCCAATGATGAATGAAAGTTCTAGATATTAGATAAATGCTTGTGCTGTCCTTCCTAACTTGTTAATAACAATGCCAGTAATAACAATAAACCTCATAGAAATGTTCTATAGAGAGGATCACAGTTGTACGCTATATAAATAAAATGTTGTCTGAGGCTGTAATCTCTGGGCTTGAATCTAAACTCTCAATGATCAAAGGTAATGGTAGAGCAAGCTGATTAAAGATCAGCCTCAGAACCACAAGAAGCCTCATCCCAAATCCCTCCCATTGAATTGCATCATTCACATTTCTATAACTCCAGTGAGATATAAAGTACATACATGTTTTTATTTTACTTTCTTAGGAACAATCTGTTTCTATTTATGCTACCTTAACAATGCAACTATTTGTTACTTATTTCTTCAAAACTATTCTGTATAATTAAATGTTGTTTGATCTTTTATGCATTAATTTGCTTTTCTTGTTATGCGTCTTACAAAAGGTAAGTCAGGTACAGGGAAAAAAATGGTGGAGTAGAGAGTAAATGGAGCTCAGTTCCATTCTGTACTGAAAGCATGATGCTATTGTGGCCTGAAACTTGCATTTTAGAGAAGGAACAGTTCCCCTCTTGACTCTGTGAAAACACAGTTTAATCCAGTCTTGGAAAAGGAAACAGTATCCCTTTTTTTTTTCCTTGGAAGCAGATCACACACTTGCAGTTATAGCAATGTCCTCGCTGGGGGAAATTGGGGGTAATCTGCATGGTGTCCTCTTTTTTTCCCTTTACTTGGCAAAAGAAGTTCACCAAATTGGAACAGAACAAGCTGGCTTAATGAAAGACTACAAATCTACATTACTCCTCCTATGCTGCTCTTCAGCTCACAGCTCTACATACAGGGACTGGGGATTCTCTAACTGAAATATAGCTTAAACAGCTGGAAACTCAGCAGGATGTTATGAACCCAGAAATACTGAAGATATCTATATCTCCTACATGTCTTCCCTCAATTTTAAATAATTTCCCCAGTGGAACAATTTCAAAGCTACTTCAGTAATTCAGGTGGTATTTATAAGGCCTAAGAAAGTTGTACTTTGAAGGGATTCATTAATTATGGACCATAACTTCACCATTTTTTTCCTGATGTGCAATCAACCTGCAATTTATCGTGCCCTTAACTTTATGGCATGTTAGGCTGCTACATACTCTTAAATAGCAGTGTCTAATTAATGTTCCCTGATTTCATCAACACACATGAGTTACTCCTTCTGACACCTTTCTTTCATAATTTGTGCCCCAATATTGTTCAGGCGTGGTACATAACAAGTATTATTTTTTTCCTTCACACACAAATCATAGCCTTATCTTGTGATGTGTAACTACTGGCAAGGTTCTTAAATAAAAAATAAGACTGCAGTCCCATGACAAAAGACCAGCCAAGGATACAGGCAGGTCACACTTGTTTCATTTCCACAACTGTATAAATTTGATTCGCCACAAAGCTGGTTAATTACTTTGATCATTGAATCAGTCTAGTCAGGAAAGTAGAGCATATTAAACAAGGACATTGATAAGCTTGGGATGTGCCTATGTGAAAGAGTAATTAGCTTGATGCATGTTTTAATCAAAACTGAATGCATGTGGCCTTTGTCAGGTATTACTTCTGCTCCTGTACAGAAGAAATATGTTTCTTAAAATTTTTCTATTTTGAACTCTAAGAAATTTAATTTTGGTGTTTACCGTGATCCTGATGAGTGTTGATATTAAGTTTCTCATCAAAATATAACTGTGAGCTGCCTAGATTTAGGAATGTAAGTCTCTATGAGAGATCTTAAAGCTGTCAGGCCTAGATATATATGGTGAAGTCCATGAGTGTCACCAAAGCTCATGTGTTAAACCCATCAGCATTAGCCAAAAAGAGAAAAAGGCTAATCTGTTCCATAATCAACCCACATAAACACTGCTTAATCTTTCTCTGCTTGTAAAAAATGGTTATAGATAATATTCTTATTTTTAAATTAAGTATGGAAGCGCTACAGCTTTTTGGGGCGTATCCTGAAATTTGTATACAGTGCTTAGTGCTAAACTGCTTAGCACTAAACTAGGCTGTTCAACAAACTGGCATCTCAGAGGTTAGATGAAAATGAAGTTTGACAACAACCTTTGTAGATTATTTAAAATTTTGGTTCCAGACTTACAAAAATCTGTATGAAATTGTAATTATTGTTTTAAATAAAAATGTATGCTTGGTGTTAATATACCATACGATCAGAAATGTCCTTTTTGTTGTACACATATTTAAATGAATGAAGACATATAGATTTATATATGCATGTTTTGTGGCTGATTTATTATCCAGTTTGTGCCATTTCTCGTTACACTGGCTGGTATAAAATCCTGTGAATATATTAATGCCTCTGTATCAGAACTAAGCTGATTGCTAGCTGTGGCTTAGGAAGATATCCCCTTTGTAGCAGATATGTGCTGACAGTATCATCAGAATCCTCATACAAGGTGTTTATCACGGGCCACATGCTTCCAGGGTAATGCAATTTTTCCCATTTGAACATTGCTACCTATGATAAATACACCCCATGCAGGAAATAAAATCCTCTGTCAGATCTCGAAGTGGATACACTCAGATGCTTTTTCTGAACAAATATTATCCCTGTCTGGAGTTCCAGTGAAGTTCTAAAGACAGAAGTCTCTCTGGGGCATGCTGACAGCTTCCATGGGGAGTCAGTCTGAGCTAAAGAAGCCTCCATTTCAGGATCAAAATGTTTACCAGTTCACCAGTGTTTACAGATGGGTGCTCTGGGTCACCTATGGATTTAATCAGAGATGGTCTAGCTGCAGAGATGAGGAATTTGCTATGCGTTTTTCTCGGATTTGGAAGACTATTTGATTCCTCCTGGGAGAATCTCATTGTACTATTGAAAAATATTACAGATATTTGGAGTATATGTGGAATATATATGTGGAAGAGGAGCAAAAGGGATGAGGAAGTAAGATCTATGCATCACTTCATAACTCATATAGGAAAAGGTGAAGTTTTCTCAGTTCATGAGCAGGAGTCAACAGCAGCTCCCCTGTGTCCCACAGATCACAGATCTCCTATTCCCTTGAGTTCTGCCTTTAGTCAACATTGTATTGATGGTTTCAGAAGCTCCTGGTTGGCTAGCTTAATCCTACCAGTGGAGATCTAAATTGCTTAGAAATAAATAGCACAATCATTATATTAGTCATAAAATTGGACACCAGCATAGGAGGCAAACTATGCAAAAGCTTTTTCCTGTCTGTACCATACAAGTGTTATTTCTGTGATCAGAAGGCAGATAGCATAGTAATTTATGTTGAGAGACAAAGGTTCAACATTTTTAATTACCATGCTAGAAATTTGAAATTAGATATAATTGGTTTTGATTGAGAAATTAACTGTGATGTGGCTTTATTCAGCTTAATTGCTTTAGAGGGGTAGATTGTTGATACATTGCAATTGTTTGCCATCCTCTTCAGTTACAATGACCTTACAAAATCAAGTTTTCCTGAGGGAAGAATATATCAACATAATAATTTCACAGGGTTTCAAATTTATCACAGCCAGCACTTCATAAAGTTGATTGGTTTTGGCTTTTTCTCAGGATCATGATTTTGCAATGTGATGAATTCTTACTACTACTTTAATTTTTTTTTCTTGTTTTAAAATTGTGTTAGAAAAAGTTCAAGAAAAAAATTACAGATATTTGCTTTTATGATGTTCTTTGGAAATGGCAGTACTGAAGAAAGGTAATGAAGTAGTAATATTCTATGTTACTCTTACAGGTCTAGAAAATCTATATTTTTAATATATAAGCATAATAAGCTTGTATTTTTCATAACAAATTTCTTTCAATATTTGCCTTTTGTAAAAGAAAGCAACTCTAGGATTAGGAGCAACAGCACAAGCTTTGTGTAATGCAATCGCTAAAAGGCTGAGTTCTTTACAACTTCTGCCATCACTATATCTAGTTTTGGAATCTGAAGACCTAGCAATTTTGTGTTGTAAAGTTAAAGTAATAAATGGCAGTTTCATAGAATCATAGAACCGTTAAGTTGAAAAAGACCTTTAAGATCATCAAGTCCAACCACTAACCTAATTCTACCAGGTCCACTGCTAAACCACGTCCCCAAGCACCGTATCTACATGACCTTTAAACATGCCTAGGAATGGGGATTTCACCACTTCCCTGGGCAGCTTGTTCCAGTCTTTGATAACCCTTTTGGTGTAGAATTTTTTCCTAATATCCATCCTAAACCTTCCCTGGTGCAACTTAAGGCCATTTCCTCTTGTCCTAGTGCTTGTTACTTGGGAGGAGAGACCAGCACCCATGTCACTACACACTCCTTTCCAGTCTCCCCAGGGTCTCCTTTCCTTCAGACTAAATAGGCCCAGTTCCCTCACCCACTCCTCATAAGATGTGCTTATGGAGTTCACTGGCCCCAGTACTGAGCCATGTGGAACGCCACTTGTGACCAGTCACCAACTGTATTTCGCTCCATTCACCACCACTCTTTGGGCCCAGCCATCCAGCAGATCATACACCAGTCCAAGCCATGAGCACCCAATTTTTTCATGAGATTGCTGTGGGAAACAGTGTTGAAGGCTCTAATGAAGTCCAGGCAGACAACATCCATGGCCTTTCCCTCATCCACTAGGTGAGTCATCTTGTCATAGAAGGAGATCACGTTCATCAAGCAGGACCTGGCTTTCATGAACCCATGCTGACTGGGACAGATCATCTGGTTGTCCTGTATGTGTTGCATAACAGCACACAAGATGATTTGCTTCATAGCCTTCCCTGGCACTGAGATCAGATTGACAGGTCTGTAGTTCCCTACATCCTCCTTCAGGCCCTTCTTGTAGATGGGTGTCACATTTGCTAACCTCCAATCTGCTGGGACCTCCCCAGTTTGCCAAGACTGGTGATAAATGATGGAAACTGTCTTGGTAAGCACATCTGCCAGCTCCCTCAGTACTCTTGGGTGTAACCCATATGGCCCCATAGATGTAGCAGCTTGCTAAATATTTCTTTTTTTGACTATGGAGGTCTCATTCTTAGAGAGAGAGCAAGGTTCGGATCCTTTAAGCTTTATATTTATGCTCTGACATTAATTGCTGCTGTTAATAGGGAGGACTTGAATATGCAAGAATAAATATTACAGAAGAGAACTCAGTAGGCAAAGCCTTTGTATTAATGATCTTGACAGTCCAAGTCTGTTGGGTCTCTCTTTCCTGAGAGATGTTTTCTCTGGCAATATGCCCAAAATTGTCTGATTCCATAGCTATGGGAAGGGATTCAGGGATGTAGAAATTAAAAATAGGTTAAGATAAAAAAAACCAGCATAAATAAGACACATTGCTAAGATAGTTTGATCTTACTAAGATAGTAAGATCTTTTTTTAAAGAAGTAAAAAACCCCATTACCAAGCAGGGTCACATCCTCTTTCCCTCTTATACAGGAAGTTTGTCAAGGCCAAACTCCATGAGTTTTCATGTGCTATACTCTCTTGTTTCATTTTTCTCTTTTCATTTTCTTTCTCAGTCAGCATTACTTTGTATGGTAAACAGACAAAAGAATTATCATCTTCTCAGTCGAGGTCATAACAAGACTACAACTGTGTTACAGCTGATATAAGGTACCTCATGTGTGTCTGAATATTCTCTGTCCTCTGTAGGTCAGTTGTCCTCTCTTTCGTTAAATATCCCTGAGAAGACTGATTAGTTCTAACCTTTCATTGTGTTCATCTCAAAACCTCCTGGTTCAGGTTCTGTAATGTTACTTGTATCTTAAATCTTTTAGAAATAACCATTTCACACAAGAACAGTTGGAACACTTATTTAATTCAAATTTACAACTTTTCTGGTGTTCTTATTGGTGGTAGAAGGTAAGTGTTCACCCTGATGAACCTATTTTTAGTGAGACAAGAGACATGATTTTCCTACATCATTTTGACTTCATTTTTCCTTATCTTGAATAGGAATCAGAGACGGATATAGATGTTACATTCATAGCTAGTGAAATATGCACAAAGACAGGTACTAAACACGAGAAAATTAATTAACGTGTAAGGATTTTTCATCCAAAATTGGAAAAAAGTATAAACCATGCCCAGATAACAATCTGAGCATTTTGAATGTTACGTAAAAAGTAAAATACACAATTATTGGATGTATTTATGCAACTATTTTGAAATTTTCATATCTTCAGTAGTAATATGTTCAAGATTACTGTAAGTAATTATTCATTTACTGTCAGAAAATTACAGGGCAATATATAATCTATGACATTTCTCTTACGAGAACATAAGTCATGTTTGGGTTTTGCATGCCAGTGGCTTTATCTTGCAGTATACTAAAAGGAGATCAGCTAGTAAATGTGGTGAGTTATAGTAGAAGTGGCATCCATGGAGTTAAGAGGAACATGGTCAGAACTCAGCCTGAACATGATGTAAGTGGGACTTACATCAGACCGAGAGGACTGGGTCCAGTGTCAAAGTGCAAAAAAATGATATGTAGGAAAAAAGGTCAAGTACACTTTATTACTGACCACTAAGCTCAGAGCTGCAAAATCCACACTTAACACTTGTTGACAAATTAAAACATGTTTTTCTTATCTATGTTGTTGAGGATTTTTTGTAAGGTGTTGGCAAGAAATGGCAATTTATCAGAGCATAAGGTTGTGTTAACGATTCATGGCTCGTATACATGGGATACACCACTTTCCTCCACTTCTGAGATGGTTGATAGAGGTAATCGTTGTAGTGTGTCAATATAATTACTCTCATTTTGTGATTTAGCCTAGTAGTCATAAATTGGTTTATTGAAATGTTTGATCAACAATATGCAAAGCACATAAAAGTCATTTTTATGTTCATGAAGCATGACATTTTAGCTCATTTAAGTCTAGATAAAAGAGGATTTTTAAGCAAAGTTTATAGGATAATTTTAGTCATATTTATTATCTTGTGGATGAGTTTGCACTTGAACTGACTCTGTTTCTTGACTTTGTCTCTACCCAACACCATTACTGCTTTTAGATCTTGTTACCAACATAGTGGGTGGTTTTCCTCTTTCTTTGTAACTAGAGTAACAATATTCTTAATTTTATGTCAGTTTTACAACCCTACACACAATCATCCTTTAGTTGATTACTATTCCTCTAAGTAGAATTATTAACACATGAATAAATGCCTAAACTTCATAAAACCACGAAATAGCAAAACTCTCTTAGCTAAATTTCAATTTCATAGCTACAAGCATTTTAGATATTAAGTGAAGATCCAGTTCTCTCCTTTGAATTAATTCTGTTTCTAGTATAACTAAATTCTGTGCTCCACTGTCCATGCTTCCTATGCCAAATGGATTTTCCTTTCAGCTTTTACGGTATTAATGTTCATGATTTCTCAAATGCACACATATAATCTGGAATTTTTGTTAACTTTCAGTTTGCCGTTCGTGCACATTGACTCTGTCCTTTCCTTTGATCACCATGCTAAAAATAATTATCTAAGGCTACAGATAAAGTAAAAGTACGTTCAGAACAGAATTTAGAGACCAATGGTGTTAAGATGAGAAAACTAAACTATTAGCAACATGCTGCTCCTCATTAGAAGGTAAAGAGTAAGCCAGCAGATCCATACTTTTCCTTTTTAATCTTCTGTTCCCAAGGCCTTCTTATTATAATCTTTTTTCTATTTTTTTTTCCAAAATGGGAGGAAGATTCATATAAGTCATATGTTAAGAATCCTGATATCCAAATAAAGGCCAGCATTTAACTGCAATGAGCTTTTTTCCAGTAATTTCCCAGAAGAAAGATAGCAAACTCTTGCTTTGGGTCCTAGTTAAAATGGCAAGTATTTGTCAAGTAATTCTATCTATATGAGAAATTTAAAGAAACTCTGTAAAAAGATAAATGCCTTGTTGTTATTTATTAAAGTCCTAATCCCAGTTGCCATTTTCTTTCAGAAGTGTTTACAAATTTCAATTTTTTTCTGAAATCTATTCTTGGTTCTGTCATAATCCCAATAAGAATTCTAGTAGCAGCAACAATTCTTTTCTTCTCAGTGGAGTAATTGAGCTGGAAGAAAGAAAATCTGGTCTCTAGCTCTGTCTCCCTTGCTGTGGGAGAACCTAAATCCAAAAGCACAAAATACCTTAATACACTCAAGTGCTCATACATCATTGTTGGAGTAAAACCATACAACACCATTGACATATCCCAGAGAACTGAAGGGAAGTGCCGTGAGGTTCAGAAATGAACAGTAGGAGCATCTCCACAGATGTCTCTCTTACTCCCAGCACGGACTGGAAGTTGAGCTAAAACAGCACCCTCGTGTAGTCAGCTTTCTTCGCTACCCAGGGTTTGGATTACCCAGCTCCCAAATGATAGCACAAGATGACTGCAGACACACTCCAGAGACAAAAGCCACCTTGAGTTTTTCACAAACCTATGTAGACCGTATCTGTGTTATCGTATAAAGATGGGCATAGTAATCAATTTCATTTATAATACTGAAATCTTTTGTGAATTATTTGTCCAATTTCATATGGAACCACAAAGGAGAGAGTGAAGGAGAAGGTAGAGTGGTGAGCGTTGGGGTTTTTTATCAGGTTTTTAGTGGCTTGGAAATTTGCCTTTTGGAGCAATTATTTTGGAGGTGTACATACTTAACAAATTAAATTATAGACCTTAGTTGTTGATTGTTCTATGGGTGAAGCTGTTGGGACAAATAGAAACTGTGGTACTGTCAAAAGTATTTTTGGATTTGACAAAGTTACAACCTAGTTGTAGAGAGATAACTATGATGTTTAAAACACCTTACAGTTTAAACATAAGTTTAAAACACCTTACAGTTTCAGCGTAAAGTTTTGGCTTGTAACTCAAGTATGGCCATTTCAGTAAAAGGAAGCTGCTGCTGTTGCTGAAATGTGAGAAAAATACTGAGTTTACTACTGATCCATGTAATACAGTGACAATATCACTGAGTCAATATTTCAGTTAGCATTGGAGAAACTTGTATGAAATCTTCCTGGTTTTGTGGATACACCAATACTTCCTCAGTGTGTTATCCCCACCTGTGACATGGCATGATACTGCTGGATGCAGTGGACACTATGCAGCGTATGTGAGCCCAGATGGGTGGGTGGCTGCTCCTGGATGGTCAGAGGTCCACATGACTCAAATGTTGCATGCCAAAATGGCTGTGGGGTATGAAAAATGGAGTCCTGCGCATAGCAAGGAGGCACCATTTATTTCAAGATGGCACAATAAATATGAAGGCTCACGGCCCAATACAACCTTGCTTATGGCAGTCCCACGTACAGCTATTTCCAAGGCAGCCTGTCACATGTGTTCACTTTTCATAATATCGATTGCAAGAAAGATCTGCTTTTATGCGGCTTGCTAAGAGAAAAGACTGATTTTTCAGAAGTGATTGGCATACAGAGAGCCCTGTTCTTGGGAATAAAAATGGCAATTAAGGATGTTGACTTTTGCAGGTACGTGTGCGTTGTGCTGGTTCAGCCATCATCATTTTATGCTGCTATCAGTTGCTTGATCACACAGGCCAGCACTGAACTCAGCAACAGCCCCTCACAAGTCTTCTTGCAGACAGTCCTGACATAGGTTCCTGTGGGCCCAGCTCCTCCACTGCCCACTGTGGTGCCAGCAGCACCTGCTGGACACAACAGACAGAGATGGCTCCCTCAGTGGCCCCTCACATGGAAGGACACCACTGAGAGAGCTCAGCAAGATGCAACCAGCC
>JAVSBS010026954.1:0-29572 GCA_033124195.1 Coracias cyanogaster | reverse complement strand
AAAACAAAACATTCTGCTAGGTTGTGACTCATCCACAGGTCAACTCCAACTTGGGGCCCACAACTCAGGCCCCAGCATTTCAGTGTGTAAGGAAAAGAAGGGAAGAAACAGCTGAATTTTGAAAGTAAATAAAAGATGAGCTCTTATCAAAATACAGATAGTTCTATGGTTCTGTTTTGTTGTTTGTGGTGGTTTTTTAATACTTATGCATAAATTGATAGCTAAATTAATGACTGAAATAAGTTTTTCAGAAATGCAATCTTTTGGCTATGCTACCCACTGGTTAGCAGTGTGTGTGTTTGCCGTTGCTTATTTGACAGAAGTGTGGATCTTTAGCTTTCTGCCTTTGTTCACTCTACACGGATTTAACACTGCAAGTTTCTTGTATGGTTCCTACTGCTGGATAAAATAGAAGTCATTGAAATAATTTATTGAGTAAGTAATCATAAATATACCTAGTAAACCATAAAATAAAATATTTTAATATTTTATAGAAAAACCGTACACTGTATATTTAACATAGATTAAACTTTAAAAATTGATAACAAGGTATATTTTCTGGGATACATATATATAATTTGTGTTTGACCTTTGGACAGATTCCTTTCATTGTTGGGATGCCAGTGACTGAACGGTAGATGTGACTATATAAGCAAAGGACCAGTAATTCACTTCTCTTTCAATGTCATCCTATATCAGAATAGATGTTCGTTCTTAACTTTTAGTAGAGTCAGGGGAAGCAAAGACTAGTGAAAGCTACAACACTGTTCTGCAGACACTGCATTCTGTGAAACTGCAAATTTTTGCTAAATATAGATTTAAAATTTAAAATATTTATATTTAAGATACCTTGGTATGTTAAGCATATTTACACCTCTAACAAGGTAGCTTTTCCTGTACTTTTCCTGAGCTTTTCCTGTGTTTTTCTCTGTACATTGATTGATTTTTAAATTTTTTTTTCTCAATTTAAAAAGAATTAAGTAAAGTCAAATTGAGCAAGAGATGTGATAGCTAGAACCTTTCCTAGATTAGAAAAACTTGGAACCTGGTGATCTGTGTATAGGAGAGGCTTTTCATATGCAAGTGCTCCAACAGTTAACTCTCTATATAATGCACGAAAAATACATTCAGATATTTGCAAATGCAAGATTACATGCATGCACCATGAAACTTCATCATACTCCTCTATAAAAATGAAGACCTCAGCTTCAGCCTCAGAGTCCTAGGGGATGTCTGTGACATGCTAGATCATTTCTGCATCCACACTGCTCTTATATGCTGTCACACATACCAGAAAATTTTTCACAGGCAACCCACAGACTTGTATGTGAGCTGCCTGTGAAGCAAGCAGAGGTATGAAAAAAGGCAGAAGTAGGGCATATCCAGTTTATGAATATAATGGTCTTAATTCACTAGCCCTCTATGACACAACAAGCCATGTGCCTCTCTGACAGCTGAGGTATATGTCAATGACGGTACTAATACCTACTGTGCATGCCATAGGTTATTGTTCTGCCGTGACAGAAATAACATTTCAGTTTTGGCTGGCATCCTAGCAGAAAAAAAAATGTGCTATGCACCATCCAGCATGACCATTCTTGTCAGCATGTGCCAGGGGTAGCATATCCAGAAGGACCTGTTGAAACCAAAACTGAGCCAATGTTACCTGTAAGTGAATTTTCTTTTCCTTTGGGGATAGTCCTTCACACTAAATGGTATTACTCACCTTCCCAAAACTGTAACATGTATCAGAAAAACAAAACACACCATTTTTGATTTAGAGAGTATAGGCAGACATGAATGTTTCTATGTATTGAGGGCATGTTTGTTTTGAGCATTTAGGAGAGAGGGATTTATAGGCTTTCAATATCTGAGCAGGATTTGGGCACCTGTGATCTCATAAGTGCAGTAGGTTTGAGTAGTGTTTTTATTTAGGAGAGGTGTCAAATATTAAACTAATTATTTGAATGGAAGTAAAACACAGATGGACTTTTTGGGGTTACTTGCTGCAAACAAAACACTTAGAACAGCCTCTATTTCTAGACTGTGTTGAAAGAAAACATGAATCCACTCCAAATAGTGGTGCATTCCTCCCACATCAGAACTTGGGAATATCCTGAAGTGAGCACCAGGTTTCTCGTAGGTAACTGATGCTTGATCTTGGCCAGCCTCCTCATACACAAGCTGAAGCTGAGAAGCATTTCTCTGTTCTGATTCATGATTTTTTTCCTACTAATCTTGGGCTTTAGAACTCTTCAAACTGTGAAAAAAAGGCTTCCAGGGGACAACACCAAATCAAAGAACATGATGTGCATACAAAAAACATAATTGTCATTATTGATCCTGGAGCCATTATTATGGTCACTCAGTATCCTAGTGAATGGCATAAAATGAAGTAGTGAACACCTTTACTACAATTTATTGTTTCCCAATGTTATTCTTATTTCTTTGTGGATCAGCATATATAAAGAAAATGAGCTGGGGATGGAGGGCAGCTGCTGCTAAGACAGCAATGCAGTTCTGCATGGAGCATATCGACTGGGCAGCACAGATAACACAAAGCCATGTGCTCAAGCACACAGCCATTCTCTGTATAGCATCACAAAATCATTTCGAATGTCCCACTGTCACTTTTGGAACACCTCCACAACAGGCTGTTACATCTTGAATCCCTGGGAGGCTGAATGTTGTTTTTCTATTTTGCCTAAAATCTGATTTTACTGCAGACTTAAATGGAAGGCTACACTAACATCAAGAGCGTTTGAAACTCTCATCCAAAGTTGTTCCTTTTCTTAAATAAGCACTGGTTTTCCACCGTGGCCTAATTGCTTGGAAAATAAGTACAAATATTTTAAAGTATGGAATTATAAATGCTTAAAAGATTGATAAGTAGTATCAGGCATAATGGGAAAGGATTGTAAGGTGGAGGTTACAGCAGAGTGAAGGTATGCACAGCTAGCTGTAGGCTGCTAGGCCAATGTATGTCAGGCCAGCATAAATATGTTTAGGGTTTAGTTGTATCTCTGGCTCTGCTTTCAAGCAAAAAATATGTCATGATGTTAACAGCAGTGTCTGATAAGGAGATGAACATTAGGAAGAGAAAGATAGGAGACAGCGTGCTGAAGCAATGTGTTGAATCCCATTCAGTTTTATTCAGAGAGATCATTCAGCCCAGTGTTTTTCTCTGGCCATTTTTGTTTGTTGCAATGCAAATTTAGAGATCTTCTTTTAGAATTAAAAAAAATTAAAGTAATGCCAAGACCTTAAAAATTCTGCCTGCATCTTTCCTTGTATTCCCTTCCTCATTTTAAGTGACAGGCATGAGATTAGTGGTTTATGCAGTATGTCCAGAAGATTAATGTTTCCAGGTGAGCTTAGAGAGCTGTTTCACTTGATCAGCCACTGGAATGTCTCATTGCACTGTGGGAGAGGGGAGGAAGAAAGAAAAAGAAAGAAATAATCTAACAGTCTAAAAGCTGCAGGTACTGAGGTTTAAGATAGGTATAGTAATAATGATAGATAACACTTTCAGGTAAGACATTTCTGAGACTAAGAAATATTTTTTTTGCTATATTAAAGTAATTGACTCCAGCATCCACTTCAACAATAATTTAACTCCCCATTCAGAAATTCAATATTCATTAATGTTCTTTTGTAACCTACTATTTCCAGAAGCTGTGGGATAAAGACGAATTGCAAAAAGCAAAAATTGTTCCAATTGAAAATATATACTCTATGTATTTTCACAATACTTCTATGTGTTGTGAATATTTTCACACTGAAGTATACATGCACAAATATGTGAGGGAAAAGGAAAATGCAGGAACCTTGGGTAACGGTTAGCAATCTGGGTGAAAATTTTAGTCTTGGTGGGGAGGGAGGTGTCAGTTTTAATTTCATGATCAAGTTGCAGAAGAAATACTATGGCTTCTGGGTGCAAAAATAAGGATTCTGGACTCCTTACAGGAATCTGATACAAGCTCAGAAAGCCCTTGGGGAAGAAAATGTCCAATGAGTGTTTATTGTCTTGTCTAGCTCTATATATTTCTTATGCCAACTGCAATAGAGCTTAGTTTCTGAAGCCTTTTTATGCTATGTATTTATGTGTGGTTTGCTCAAACTAATCACATTCTGAATAAATATGTTGGAAATCTCATGGTCCCACCGATTTTTGGAGAAAATAATTAACTCAGAGTGGAGGAGTTCTTGGTTTCTGTGGTCTCCAAGCCAAAATGACATCTTTTCTTTGTGGGTAATAGGGATCTATCATTTGTATGGCAAAGCTAATGTAGACAGAAAGTGTTAATGGGAAGCATAGAAGAATGCGAATCCATTTAACATTAAGAGGCTTGGGAATTACCAGTTTGAGAGCTTCTCTAGCACTACCTATTAATATGCATAATAATTTATAATTTTATTTCTTTAAACATAAACTGGAATATGTCACATGATCTTGTTGGCAGTGTCTTTGATATTCAGACTCTATGTAATGAGTTTGAAAGTAATTACTTTATTTCCTAATATGAGTTTGAGTAACCTATTACAATATTTCCTGTTCTTGACTCATGATATATGCAAATTATGCATCATTAATAGTATGTAGTACACCTTAAACCACTTACAAGAAAATCTCTGAAGCAGCATATAATATATATATGCATGCAAGACTAAATGTAGATCTATAGAAGTATACAGAAAAAATCCAATAAATTGCAGGCAGAAGGATGATGTTTTATTTTTAGAGAAAGTGTTTCTGAGTTGACTACTATGATTTTGGTTAATACTGGTGGGTAAAATTAATAGTGGATGAAAAAGGGCTTGAGGGAATGAAGGCTGCGGGAATTATAAGGCCAAAACAGAGCTCACTTTTTGTTCAGAAACACATTATTTTTTGGTAAAAAAAATGCACCAGTGTCATATATTAGTAATAATAATGGAGTAATCAGACATCTGTGTAGTTAGCAAGACTAAGTTGTAGTAATTCCACTTCCAGTTAGTACCATTTAGGTACTAATAAAATCAGTATAGCAGGAAAGGTAAAACATCATACTTTAGGACTAATCCTAAACTACTTAGCATTTTAGAAGGAGAATCATACTGAGATGGTAATAGAATGGAGGGAAAATTATCTTGGTTTTAACCAGTTCAAGGTTCTTGTGTCTCCTTTCAAAGCATCTAGGGTAGCTGGAGGCAGAAAACTACAGTATGCGAACCATCAGTTTGACAATTTATTGCATTTTATTTATTCCCACCAATTATTTTTAAATTTTTCGTGGAGAAATGCCAAAGAGACCTGAAAAAAACAACACTGTATAGCGTTCATTTTTAAGCTTGCCAGTATTTCCAATTATTATATGTCCTGCTTTTACAATAGTCTTTTATGCCACTGTAGTTTGGTTGTCAAGTTGAATCCGCTGGGGAGCTTCATGCACTGGCAATGACTTTGTACATGGCCAGTACCTAAGCACTGCTAATACAGAAATACTGGATTTGGCATATTATCTGTTTGTAAATCGCCTCCACAATGATATTTCCTTTCATATGCCGAATTTCAGTGGAATTATCTCCACTTCTGCTGTCATATTATTCAACCCAAACATGACCTGTTAATAAAAATGGTAGACTTTACGTGCCCTCTGAATGTCACAGGGCATTTTCCTGTGAAATATTTAAAGTATTTACAAGAAAACAGATGAGCTAATTCTGTGGCTGTCCATATGTTTTACAATAGTTGTGTTATAAAAATAAAACTTTTCAGAACCCTCATATGTGATATATTGGACATAAGGAAAGAAAAGGTTTACGGTGAGGCTGGTGAGATACTGGACTGGGTTACCCAGAGAACTTGTGGATGACCCATCATTGGAAGTGTTCACAGTCAGGGTGGACACGACCTTGAGCAACACAATCTAGTGAAAGATGTCCCTGCACATGGCAGACAGGTTGGACTACATGATCTTTAAAGAATCCTTCCAACACAAATGATTTTATGATTCTATGAGTCTGTAATTTGGGACACAAATTTTCATAAAGTTGGCACTGAAAAAATTACTGCATCTCAAGGGAAATGTTAAAAGACTTGTGCTATGCAATTCCAAATTGTACTTGGAGCTTGGAAAGAACATCCTCTATAGGTTCTCTAATCCAGATAAGCCTGGAACATGAAGATCATAGGCAGAAAGACAAAGACAGAAAGGATATATAGGTATATAGAAAGGAGAATTGAACAGCTGGAAGTAGTTGAGATTAGTTGTTTGGAGCAGGCAGCTTGTTGAAGTGAGGTGGGGCGAAGATGAAAGCTTGGATCACTGCAAAGAGAAGAACAGTGAGGAATAGAAGAAGGATTTCAGGACAAAGAATGAGGATAAAATCAGGCATGTTTTGGAGAGGAACAGCAGTGAAAAGAGGTAGAAGTGCACTTGGGGCTGCAGAGGCCCATTCCTGTCTCTCTCACTAGCTTCCTGTGGTCTGTGGATGTCTTTTTTCAAGGCTCTGTGAAAGCCACAGTGTGATCACTCTCTGATCTATTGTCAGCCTGGATGAAAGTCTCTAGCCTGTGGCAACACCCTCAAGGTCAGACCTACCCTTGAAGGTTTTGACAACAAAGTTCAGCATATCAAAAATCTACCTGCCCATCAGCAATGATAGTTACACCAACAAACCTCAGAGGCAGAGGCAGGTACAGTAGCCAACCCCAACCTTTCAGAGAGATACATTCTGCCCTCCCACCTAACAGCACTTGAAGGTGCTCATCCACATCCTCTGCCCCACACCATCCACAGCTGACTCTGCCACGTGCCTCCAGCACTGCTGGGTCCTCTTGCACAAACCAGGACAGATCCCAAGGCTGCTGTGACCTGCATAACGAGCTGTGCGTTGGAAAGCATTTCTGTGGAAGCCATTCTGCTTGGGAAACCTAGAAGGCCTTGGGAACATTTATTTTTCAAAATTATGAGATAATGCACTTGGAATATACACAAATTTTTTTGGTATGTCCAAGAAATATGGTTAACAAATGCAGACAAAAGAACGTTGGTAACTTTTGGCAAAATATTTTTATTGTGATGGTTATTTTAAGAGAAATACTTTGTGTTTGCATTAGAAAGTTGAGCATCTGCAGGAAAAATAGTGAGAAAGACAAAGTGACTGGGGCAATGGGGATAGTGAACTCCTTTGTACACTACAGATTTCAATTGTGATGAAAATCTACTGCTTGGAGCATGAAGCTAACATTAGTAGGAGAGTTAGATAAAAGGCTGTGGGGCAGAGAAAGTAGCCAAGTATTAGAAGGGAGAGAAAAAAAAATGTAGTTTGAGGAAGAGCTGAAAATTACTAGGGTTCAGGGCATGTTCCCTAGAATAAATCACACTGAAATCTGAAAGAAGTAGTTGAGAGACTTTCATACTGTATCCCCACTACACTGTTTAATGGAGCTGCTTGAGGCTAATTGCAATGCTGAGAAACTCAGACATCTAGTCAAGATTAGGCTTTGTCTGAGTCTCATGGCAATAACTACCTTTAGTTACCAAAGAAAAGCAGCAGAGAGTTTGTTGCCTGCTGTCCTGTAATGACTGTGCTTGATCAGAAAGAAGAGAGGTGCTCTATTTTCTATTTGTAAACAGTGTCTTTATTGTTATCAAGAGAAGGCAAAGAAGGAAAGGTGCTTCTTGCACCCCTCACTGTCTGAAAAAAGCTGTAACTCAAGGACCAGTTCTGTTTCCCATTAATAGCAGCAACAAGAAGGTACACTGTGAGCAGAGACTGGGATCATATGAGAGTCCCTGTGTGAACTTTTGTGTTTGGCTGGCTAAACTTATATTAAAACCATTGCCTTTTTTTTCCCTGAAGGTAACAAAAAGTCCCTAATGTAATTTCCCATTGCATTCCTATATCCTTGTAGCAATGTTAATCTTCTGCATGTGCAGAATTAGCCAGTCCATGTGTTAATCAAGTACATGGCAGGCAGAAATGTTGTTCTCTGGGTAGGAAACAGAGAAATTGAAAACTTGATTACATTAAAAGGAGCTTCTTACAGGAGTACTACACTTGCCTGCATCTAGTTTGACTGTGGTGGGGTGAAGTACTTGTATGACAGCAGCCAGCTTCACAGCCACCATGGTACAAACTGAACTAGGAGTTTCCATAATTAACACCCAAACTCCTGCAGCTCTTACACCTGGCCTGCAGATAAGTGACTATGGCCACTTAGTCCCTTAGAGCCAAGTCTGGATCTCTTGCATCTGCAAAAAAGCAGTGTGGATCTTCCCAGAGGAACCCACAATCCCAGTGCTGAGAAGGAGTGTGGATGTTTGTCACCAACAGGGTTTCCTTCCCATAGGAAACCCTTCACAAAACCTGCCCTTTTCTCTTCTGTGTCCCTTCCCCTGCAGCCCAGTACTCCAGCTTTGCCCCAGACTCACTTCTGCCCCAACACACTACTTGATTTGCAGGGATTCAAGTGTCAACAGAGAAGCAGTATGGGAAATCTCAGCCATAGTCTCTGGAATCTCATAGGAGTCAATGGGGAGAGGCCACAGAATTATCATCCCTCCCTTCTCCGAGCAGGATGGGCGGACCATGGACCACTGCTCGTCACATACCCAAAGGGGCTAGGAAGGGCTGCCTAGTGACTGTGCCCTTACTTGGGACAGGAGATGCAGAGATAGCAGCAAGCAGACAAAAACCAAGGCAGGCCAATGCTCCACATCAGCTGTGAAGCACATCAGCGTCTGTTCTGCAGCTAAGAGAGATACTGCTGTCCTCAGGAAGGAGATACTGCTGAAGAAATTGTTTGTGATGGGTGTGTAGACAGGAGAGGATTTCCGCTTTTAGCTGTTGCCTGTCCTCATTCCAACTCAGTTCCCTGGGGAACAGAGACTTTCTGGCAAGACAACGCCTGACACTTCTGTTACTGAATGGTGTTAAGAATGGTAGCTTATAAAATCCTATAGCCTCATTTCATTTTAGCAGTATGTAATGAAAGAAGAGGTGGTTGAACAAAGCCATTTCATATACTATTCAACAAGCATTTCTTTCTGTATGAAACATTAACAATAGCTCTCATCTTTGTAAAAAAAAAAAGTCTTCCAATTACTTCAATGCTAAAAGAAAATCCAAATGTAGCTGAGAGCCTCACAAGCAAATTGTTTTGAATGCCATTATGGAAAAGGAAAATGTGTGACCCAGACCTTCTTTTAATATTTTACTAGCCTTGAAAGTTAATTTGAGTTTATGTTCAATTTTGTGGGAAGTTTATTCTTTACAGCTGTGCAATTTGGACACAGAATTGAACAGAACTGAGAACCGTTCTTTCCTCTCCACATTTTTCACATGTTAAAGACAGGGAAAAAGGAGGAGATGGCATGTAATTAATGTAAAATAATAAGAAAAAAAGGAAGTGCATGATGTAAAAAATTTCATATAACTTCACTAAAATTTCTTTAGTATGCAGCAGGGAGATTTATGGGACTGATAAATGGAAAAGTAGAAAAAATTAGATTTTCTTTAGCTTTGCTGTTGTTCACTTATGCTGTAAATCATATGACTAAAGGCTTTCTATAAATTGCATTTACCTTTTGGTCTTTCTTTTCTATCTCAAATACTTTGGGTCATCTGAAAAAGCAGAAAATACCCCCATATCTCCCTATATCCATATCTCTGTCTGGATATAGATGGCAAATTTTTGTGTGAATTCTTTCTCTGTACATTAATTTTAATTACCTTTTCTTCCATTAAAGATTGGTCTAAAGCAGAGCTGGTATGGAATTATACAACACTCTTTCTCATCCAAAATTTTATGTCAAGCAACTGTGGGATTTTTCAAGGCATATCTGTGTTTCTGTGACCGTTCCCAAGAATGAGTGGAAGAAATCTGATGGAACATGTCTTAGAAAATTAGCTGTTGAGCTACAGAGGTGCTTAGAGTTTTCTTAGCTCCAGGTCTTGGCTCCCAGTCTTACTGGCATGGAACCCACACTCAGAAGCCTCATCAGTTATATCTGGTTATTGGTACAGTATGATCAACAATGGTCCCTAGTCAATTCTCTACCTATGTTTAGAAATTGCACGGGTAAGAACTTGTTAACTAAAAGGACTAAAAGTTATACCAGAAACTACTCTGACAATTTCATAGAAGAGATAACAGTACTAGAGCCTGGGAAGGGCACTGTTTTATTTCATAGTCTTGATATAGCCTCAGAAACAGGTTCTGGATTTGCAGCAGAAAGCTTCAAAGGCCCAGTTTTCATGGCTTGAGCTAAAGCCTTTTGGAGCTTCTAGGTTGTGGCATTTGTTTTTATGAATAAAAATGGTTAATTGGTTTTGGGTTGTTCTTGTTTGGTTTCTTTTCAATAGAAATTTTTAAAGAATCTGAAGAGCAGGTATACTGAGAAGTACTGAAATACTTCTAGAGTATGAAAACTCTTTAAGTATCTTTAGGTATCACTGCCTGCACTTACAAAGCTTTTTTAAAGGCAACTGTTGTCTTCAAGACCAGATTCTTAGATTGTTTTGGCAGCGAAACTATGAGCAAAGCCTCAAGGCTAACTGATATCACCTCTCCAAAAGTAGGAGGCTCATGTACCTCTCTCTTTGGTCATTATTCTACTGCCTAGAGGACTTAGGCAGGCAGTAATAGGAAACGGTGATAGGAAAAAGGAAGACCATGCTGTGTTGAGTTACTCTTTCAGACAAATGTATGTAGCCACCGAATACAGTCACTGCTCTCTCTAAATGGTTTGTGCTTTTTTTTAAAAGTCTATTTTTTTCTCTTCAGTTGCTAGGCACTTTTCAATATAATTAAAAATGAAAAATACTGTGTTTGAAATAAAATATATTCTGCTCATGGCACACATCCTTGAACAAAACCTTGATCTCATACCTTGACTAACCTCTGCTGTGCCAACAGGAGCAGATAGAACTAAAGATGCATTTCTTTTAATGAAGAAAATAATATTTTATTTTGAAAGTACAGAGAGAGAAGTTTTCTGCATCACAATGTGCTTTTGTCTGCACAGTCACTTTTCTGTTCATAGTGATTCCTTAATATTTTGAATTTCAGTGTTGAGTTTATCTTAAAGTTAATATCTAAGTGAACATTTATAGTACATGAGCAGAGAAAATAATGTGAGAATTCCTGAGCTGCTTCATTTCCACACAGAAGCAATGTCAATGTCTGTGTCCTTTTTCAAGTTGTCTGGTTCATATTCACGTATAAGTGCAGTAGCTAATTTTACAGCATAAGGAGTTATACGCCTCTGATTTCCTTGGGTTGGAATCATCAGCACAGGTAAAACTCTGTGCTGCAGCCAACAAGTTTATTTGACACACAGCTTATGACCTAGTAGATGTAAATGTCTGCTGTGAAACTAACGATGGATGAAGTAAGAGAACAAGTTATCTCACAAGATTTCCAGTTGGGCTAGAAGTAATCTATCCTGTGAAATGTTGACAAGTTCACTTCTAATCTTAGAAAATTGAGGCTGGAGTAGAGAGTGCTGAAAAATAATGGGGTGAAAATCTGTTCTAACTTTTCAAGCCATTTCCTACATTCATTCTGAACTTACTGCAAGGTGCTTAGGGAGTTGCAGAGCTATTCAATCACTTTCATATTAATAGAAAAGCCCCATGTGCACAGCTTTTCTACGAACTATTTCTTGTGTTAAAGAGAAATTCTGGCTATTACTGTCTGTATAACATACTTCGCTGTTTTCTGCTCATACATTTAGAAATTCATTTAAGTATGAGGGACTTGTAACTGATCCTGTACATATTTACAAATGTTTTTGCTTACAGTGTTACCTTTCTGGCAGTATTTTATTAAAATAAAGAGAACACATAAAAAATAGCCCTTAGTCTCCTACGTATCTCTGTTAAAAGTGGGTGCTGTAGAGCTTCAAATGTAGGTTTACAATACTAATCATGCCGATAGTATTGATCTGTCACAGAAGGATGTGAAAAAGGTTTTTATGTCCTTAATGTTCATATGCCTAAGAATACTGTCCTGGGTTGTATCTTTGAAAAAGGGGAAAATGAGAAACATGAAAAACATGTGAAGATGAATCCCACAGCCTCAGGTATTTCCCAAAAACAGATTATAATTTTATATTTTTTCCTAAAATCTGACTTAACTGTAGTTGATGGTGAAAGTCAATACAGTCAATGACCTTAAAGTTGAAATATTAAAATAATGTGGAAAGGTCTAATTATTGTAAAGGTCACAAGATAAATATTTCATTCCAATTCTGTTATTTCCAGGAGCAATGGAAATGGAGCATAGCTATAAAAAGTCCTCAGTGGCATTCTGAAATATTTGATGTTTACTTTGTTGGGTCAACATTAGTAGAATTCGTATTTCTTTAAGCAAGAGAATTGTAGCTGAATTTTTAACAACCATGGAAAAAGAAGATTAATATATATACTTAATAAAGCACTTGCTTAAAGTTAAGGATAGGAAAACATTTCAAGGAGGTATGAAAACTACCTCCAATATTCATCCAACTTCAGAGAGGTAAATGAAACAGGAAATTTAATATTGTGTGGAAAATTATGATTTAGGATTAATACCACTCCTACAAATGGAAATACAATTAGATTTCATTCCATAATGCTTTATATGGTAGAAATTTTACAAAATATATATTTCATATGAAATAGTTCTATACAAAAACTTTTCATTTCAGGGCCTTCTACTATTTAAAATAAACATTGGTTTAGCTCAAAATATTAAATTTAAAGGGAAAACATGTTCTATTAAAAATCTGAAGCATGAAATTTCCAATGAAAAAATATAAGGGACACACATTTTCAATGTCTCTGTTAAAAAATGTCAGATAGATTCTTTTTTCCACTTTGTGTGAAATACAAGTATCCAGTCATTAATTCTCAGGCTTTTACTGTAGCTTTTGAGGCCAAAAATAGCTTAAATAAAAATTTCTGGGCTTCATTCTACATCTCAGTTTTCTACTTCTCTTTTCCTTCCACTACACTCAATTTCAGGTTAAACATAGACTTTTACAAGAACATGTGCTTCCTTGAAAGTCTTGATCACTAGATCATTCCATGGTAAATGGGATACATTTTTCTGTCACTGCAATTTTACACTGAAATAACTCTGATGATTTTGTTGAATGTTACTCTTTTGTATATCAGTGAAACTGAGGAGAGATCTACCTGCAGTGTCACTCAGATGGCATGGAATTCGTTACCTAATCAGAAATTTGGTTTTATGTGTTTTGTTTTAATGTTAACTTCACAATGTTCAATTGGACTGGGGGAGCTTGTTAATGTAGGTTTGTGCTTACATAGGCAGCTTCATAAGCTCAGGCAAGGTATTCTTCACAGAAGGGTCTGTGCTTCCTTCTCTATGCGTAATTATTACAAGCAATGACAATTATGGACATGTATTTCCTGGCATGTCTTTTAGTATGACTCAAAAAAAGACAGTAGTTTTAGTACCAGCATGACTAATGTATATATAAGCTTGACATTTTTAAATTTCAAGGATAAATACACAGGCATTATGTAAGTGAACTTTTTTAAAGTGTGCACAAGGTTTCTGGTGTTGTTGAGAATTATAAGTACCTGCCTAAGGTAAAGCACATGCAAAAACAGATTCTCTCTTTCTCCATACAGTTTTTAAAGCCAGTGCATATCTATACTAAAAAAAAAAAAAAAAAAAAATAATATTTGGAGTAAGAAATAGATACTATGTTATTTGCTTTTGAAAAGTGTCTTTTTGAGTGGATAGTGAAGTGACAGTTAAAGATTAGTGTGCATTTCTCCAGATCCTGAAGGGGAAATCTTCAGAAGCATTATAGTCCTCCACAACAGAATTTGACTTGAGATCATAGTTCGTCTCAACATCTGAGCTACCATTCAAATCTCCTTCTGTAATAGAAATACATAATTGGCTTCAGCTTCATGAGTGGAAACTCATGTATGTTTAAAAAAAGTAATTTCTGTCCATTACCAAGATCTGACACTTTGCCTAATATCTTCATGCATCACAGTAAGAATTTTTTTGAAAGTTTTATAGCTTCAATTCAGAAGTAGTAAAAACTAGACAGGTGTTTTAGGTACGCTGTCCATTTTCACTGTCTATTTCTCACTTTCGGTGTCTTGAAGGTGCCTTTGCAAGCTCACCGTAACTTGACTTACTAATATTAAATGTTTGCTTTCAGATATCAACATGGCAGGAGAACCAAAACCATACAGACCAAAACCTGGCAACAAGCGGCCACTTTCAGCACTTTACAGGTAAGTGAGATTTCGTCTTACTTACTATAATTCAGTTTTTATTAGAAAAAAATATAGTAGCCTGAATTGTAGCTACCGATGCCACTGTGTAGCCCATGAATCAGACAAAGGAAGTTTTTTTCCATTCATTCTTTGATGTTTGTATGAAATATAATCACACTTCTGTAAACACTGAAAGGTTTTGAACGTCGGTAAAGAGCCACTATTGTAGTGTCTGACACTACATGTATCTGATGACTCATCCCAAAGCAAAATGTTCTGATTTCCAGAGATAAAGCGTGTCCATATGATGCCTGTCTTAAAAAAACTAACTTATGCTAACTAAGAGTAAACCCAGCAAACAAAATTCCTGACTGATAATTAGATGCAACGATCACAATATGCACATAATGCCCCTCTTCTGGTTGGAAGCAAACACTAGAGTTTCTACTTGCCATTAAAAAAATAAAATACTTAGAATATTTAAATGATAATGCAAGCATTCAGAAGAACAGATCAAGCTAAATCAGTCGGACTAGAATTTTATTTCTTAGTGAAAATACCTTATGTTTTACTGAGGCAAAAAAAGTTGGTCTCTGCCTTCTGAATATTCACACCATGGATGTTATTTGCCAATATAAGAACAATCCAAAAGAAAGTGATGCAGCTTTTAACTGTAAGAGGTATTATACATAGAGACTTGCTATAATAAAAAGCTATTTGAGAAGAAGTTTGACAGGGACACTGTTAGGATGAAACAGCAGAACACAATCACCTTGGAAAGGCTTTGTTCCAGGGACACCAAAACCACTGGGATTGTGCTTGGTGAATGTCAAGTGCTCTAAGACTCCACCCAAGTGCTCAGTCTGGAATTCAAGCTTTAAATTTGAATATGTGTTGCATTTAAAAGATGCTTGTTCATTTACTTATTTATGAACTGGTAATTTAGTTTTCCCTCCACACCTCCTTATACTTTTTCTGAAGTGAAAGTGGAAGTACAGGAGAAGAGAAGCAGACCTTAGGCCCATTCAGAAGTGCAACATTTAACTAAATTATAATGAAGTACACAATCAAATTATAAATCTCTCTTTTACTAAGCCTACTAATAAAAAGACTGGTATGGTGGTTTGTGAAGTGTTTATTAATATCTCCACATCTAGTAGTACAACCAATAATATTTTTTGTTCTTTCTTTCTTTTTATTTGAGTGCTATTTCAATTTTTAATTCTTATGCTTTATTACCTACCTATGGCCTTGTTCTTGTGACTTTTTTATTTGCAGGGATTTGTAAGATAACTAGTAATTTCAGAGTAACAGAACTGGTTTCACACTGATTTGTGTGTCAAGGGTAATAACCAAGTTCCAAGAAGACTGGATTTCTTTCTCAGGTGTTCAGGAGGGTATTGATAGTGTCATTCTCCGATTCTCAGGTCCATTTTTTCATATAGCTTGTACAAACCTGAAGAAAACTCCATCTTTTTTTCAGAACAATTAAGCTTAGTGAAGACTTTACAGATTGGCTGGCAAACATTCACACACTTGTTTCAAAACATTGTACTGGGTCTGGCTGAGCTGGAGTTAACTTTCTTCATAGGATCCAATATGGTGTTGTTTTTTGGATTTGTTACTAAAACACACCAATGTTTTGGTTGTTGTTGAACAGCATTCTCACAGGCTCAAGGCTTTCTCTTTTTCCTATTCTGCCTTCCCCAGGAATAGGCTAGGGGTGGGCAATAAGTTGGGAAGTAATACAGCTGTCTCAAACTGGCCAAAGGTGTGTTCTATATCATGTAACATCATGCTCAGAAATAGAAACTGGGGAGGCTTTTCCTTCCAAAGTAGTTGTTGCTTGGAGACTGCCTGGGCTCCTTGTCAGAGGTGGAAAGTAATTGCCTTTGCACCACCTTTTTTTTTTTTTCCCCTCCTTCCTACCCTTATTACTCTGCATTTATATCAATTCATGAGGCTTTTTCATTTTTGCTCTTCTTTTCTCTTCTTCATCCAGATAGGGGATGACAGTAGAGGAGTGAGATAATGACTGTGTGGGTGCTTAGTTGCTGGCCAGGGGCAACTCACAAGATCGAGAAAGTTAAGAGGGAAATGGTTACTTCAGATTTGATTTTCACTAAGAGGGGCATTGGTTAAAAATCTAGTTATCACAAAATATTCACTCTGAAAAGGGAGGACAGAGAGAAGTAGAAATAGGATAACAGATTTCAGAAAGGGCAGACTTGAATGAGCTCAGAGAGATGGTAAGTAGGATATGTTGGAAAGAAATTCTAGGGACAAAAAGAGTGAAGAAAATCTTGTATTGACTGTGCTTAAGGTAGAACAGAAAACTCTCTTGATGCAGAAGAAGTAGAATAAAGGAATAATATGTCAACATCAAGTTTCTTTAATACCCTGAAAAATGAAAGGAATTGTACAAAATAAAGAATCAAAACCCCTTGACTGGAAGCAAGAAAAGTATAGCAGAGTGGTCTAACAGGATATCAGAAAGGTTAAGGCACATAGTATAAAAGACAGCAAGAAGGTTGTCATTAGAGTAACTTCCTCTGCTTTTCTATACAGCTTTTCCTTAGCAGAAAAGGAGAGCAAATAGTAGATGATACAGAAAAGGCTTCTTTTGCTTTAGCAAAAGCTATTTAAGAAAATCAATTTTAACTAGAGGGTATGGAAAAAAAATGGCTATCCTGTATTTGAATAAGTGAATTTAATTGCAACGGTATGATGAGATTCATCCTGGAGTGTTTAAAGGACCAGCTGAATCTGTATGTGGACTATTAGTGATTGTATTAAAAAACATGTGGAGGTCATTTAAAATAGAAAACCAGTGAGTATGGGCAGGCATTATACCTATTTTTCAGAAGAGGTGAACCCAGAAAATTATCAGGCCAGCTCAGCTTTGATTCCCAGAAATGCACTAGAACAAATTATTAAACTATCAATTATTAACACCTAGAGGATAATAAGATGACAAGAAAAAAATCAGGAGCAAATTATGTTGAAGCAATATAATTCCCTTCTCTGACAAGATATGCAATTTAGTGGAAAAGAGGAAACAATAGATGTGCTGTACAGTCATTTATACAAGCTTTGACACTTTCCGCACGTGGAGTTTTCATAAGCATATTCAGGAAACTTGGCTAGAAGAAACTGTCTTAAGGCAGACATTCAGTGGAAAAACAGTAACTATATACAACGTACTATTAAGGATAACAACTGTTGTTTGTTCAGTGTCCTTTGTTACAGATTTTTAAACAGTATTTTGGGATATTTGAGACACATTTAAGAGCAGCTTTAAGGTAAGCAAGCAGGAGTTCTGCACATCATTTTATTTATTGTGAGGTGCTTGAGGCTTCAAACTTCTTGAAAATACTCTGCATCTCTGAAGAGAAACCTGCACCACATTTATAGCTGGATATGCACATGAGTAACTAATACAGAGCAACTGATGTCCATGATGTGCTATACGCATGTAACTTGCCTAGGTGTCCAAGTCATTAGATCCACAAGTTTTGCCATTCACTGGCCTGGAATTTACTTCCACTTCTTCTTCTCTTTTAAATGCCATTTGGTACCCTTAATTCCTACCAGATGAAGATCCCATTGATCACAACCCTTGATTGCTGGAGAGCAGACCCACACTGCTTGGAATAATCCCATGGAACACTGTCCCAGAGAAAATAGGAGACCAGGATATCTGGCTAATTTCTGAGTATCATAGAATGGTTTGGGTTGGAAGGGACCTCAAAGACCATCTAGTTTCAACACTTCTGCCATGGCAGGGACACCTAACACTAGATCAAGTTGCACAATGCCCCATCCAGCCTGGCTTTGAACACCTGAAGGTGTGGAGCATCCACAACTTCCCCCAGGCAACCTGTTCCAGTCTCTTATCACCCTCAGGGTAAAGAATTTCCTTCTAATTTCCAGTCTAAATCTACCCCCTTCCAGTTTGAATCCATTACCCCTCATCCTATCACTACAAGCCCCTGTAAAAAGTCTCTCCCCAGCCTTCTTGTAGGATGCCTTCAGATGTTGGAAGGCCACAATGAAGTAGGTGTCCCTGGAGCCTTCTCTGCTCCAGACTGAACAAGCCCAATTCTCTCAGCGTGTCTTCACAGGAGATGTACTGCAGCCCTCTGATCACGTTTGTAGCCCTGCTCTGGACCCTCTCCAACAGGTCCATGTCCTTCTTGCGCTGGGGTCTCCAGAGCTGCATGCAGTACTGCACGTGGGGTTTCATGAGGGCAGAGGGGCAGACTGACCTCCCTCAACCTGCTGGCCACACTTCTTCTGATGCAGCCCAGGGTATGGTTGGCTTTCTGGGCTGCACCTGCACATTGCTGGCTCTTGTTGGGCTTTTCATCAACCAGCACTCCCAAGTCTTTCTCCTCAGGACTGCTCTCAACCCATATTCTGCCCAGTTTCTATTTGTGATTAGGATTGCCCCGAACCAGTTGCAGGACCTTGCACTTCGCATTGTTGAACTTCATGAAGTTGGCATAGGCCCACCTCTCAAGCCTGTCAAGGTCCCTCTGGATGGGGTGCCTTCCATCCAGCATGTCAACCACACCACACAGTTTGATGTCATCCACAAACTTGCTGAGGGAGCACCCCCTTCAAGTTCAAGAACGGTTCATCCTAATGAACAAGAAGTCAAGCAAAGCTAGCAGGTGGCCTGAATAGTTGAAGAAGAAGCTCTTGAAAAAAATCAAAACATAAAAAAAAAGGCATAAAAAGGTAGAAGTAACAACAGGCGGGCTGGGCGGTATACAGAGACACTGCTAGGCATGTAGAAATAGAGTGCCGTGGAAGCAGATCAATGTCATTGCAAGGCCACTCAATCCATAATAAAAGAAATTCCATTTTGCATTAAGCCTTAAAAATATTCAGAGAACAGAAAGATGCAGGCTTTGCTTCAGAAACCTACTAAACACGTTATTAACTCTAAGCATGTTCATTGAAAAACTACAGATATGCTTAGGGTAGTGCTCAGGAATCAGCCTGAATCTAACATAGGTTAGCTCCAGCAGCATTTCTCCTGATTTGTGTTGCTGTTCAGTATGTGAGGGGGGACCTAAATCCCACAAGGTTCAAAACTGTTGTGAATTTCCTTTAGTGCAGCACTTCTGCAGAAAACTAAATGCCTGACAAATCTACGTCTTAAAAATATTTTACACCTTCTTATTGCTATCTAGCCTCAAGCAGAAGTTAATTTTACTGGTTAATCTTTGTATCTTTGAAACACAAGATGAAGATTAAATGTGTTGACACAAATGTGTTTAAGCACTCTGGGAGCATTGTTGTGGTAAAATAAACGCTTACACTTTGTCATTTTAATTCAGTGGTGCTTTGATCAGTTTTCACTAAAGTAGTTCTCTGTTAGCATCCGTTTACTGTTTTTTTCTTCTGGGTTTATGCCCCAATATACGAAAGTAGAATCAACTGCAAATACTCTAATGGACTGGCAGTCCATTTATCTACATCGTAAAATAACATTTAAATATTTATTTTTCATTTCAGTCCACTACCATGTTATATGAGGTGTTAAACACATCTGAAAGCTTTTTCTCCATTTTGGAGGCCTTTACTGGAGTTATTAAAACAGTACAAGGCTCTTCTAGTTCTTAACTCTGGAAGTTGCTAATGGTTCTACCTCGAGTTGTTCCAGGAGTGGACCCAAGCCCCAGACGAGGCAGAGCACAGCCAATGTGAACACACTGCCCGTGGCTTGCCTTGCCTCAGGACAGGCTCACCACATCCCCTCTGCATGGCTGTCAGCATGGGTGTCAGCTCAAAGTCTTCTCTGGCACCCCTTCAAGCAGTAACAAAGTTGTGGAGATTGTAGAAGAATGGGGTGAGGAGGCACCTATTTTTGAGTCTCTTGAAGTAAGGAAAAGCTTGTGCTAGAGGCTAGTAGTATGGTGGGACTTTTAGTGGCATGAAAAGAAGTACAACTACTACAGGGCCCACTGCACGAGATAGTGGGGGTGGGGACCTTCTGAAGACCATGTGGGGCATGGGGAGATAAAAGTAGTGCAGTGATACTGATACAAGTGAGAGGCAGCTGGGAGCAAACTGTCCCAGATAAAATCTGAGTCTGCTTTCTAAGAAAACTAGTTTGTTTACCAAAGATGAACACCCCAGGTGTGAACTAATTTTCATATAATGTAGGAAAGCAGGGGACTAGGATTTGGAAGAAAACTGGGAAGGCAAGTTACTTGGCACTACTGGGATATCTAGTAACTCTGTTTGCTCTAGGCAATTTAATATTGTAGCTGACATACAAATATTTCCAAGACCTATTTAGCTAAGAATAACCCTCCGTATGTGGGTTTTATCACCCTTGCCAAACTCCAAGTTTCCTTATAAGGCTGCAAGAAGCAAAACTGGCTTTGCCCCAATGCCTCATCTTGAAGGCCCAGTGAGGAGTTATTGAAGCCCCAGGTGCCTAGCCTGTGACCCATCCAGCTGAGACACATCCTGGAGTGAGACAATTAGCAAATGGATTTAGTGGACAAGTTAGCAAGACCAGGAAATACCAGTGCTGCCTGGGCTGGCTGGATCTCCTCCCTGTGGTGTGTAGCACACAGGGGTCCTAGCAAAGGCATTCCTTGAGGGCAAATTCTTTCCAAGGTGGTCTCTGAAGTTTCAGGCTTATGATTCAGCACTCCCTGAGTGGTATTAGATGCCACAGTCATTTCTCATTCCCAACCACTTCTCCATGTAATATAATTTAAATGTATATTCAACATGCTTGATTTAATATGATACTAATTATCCATATTCAACAGCCTGTACTTTACCATTTCATAAATCCTATGGCCTCTGGAGGAAATTGTTTTATTTAAATGTTTAATGCTAATATACTATAAAGAGATATGCTTTTATCTACAAGGTACGATTATGTATTTATATCAAAGTTTTAGTTTTCTTTGACAAAAGTACTTTATCAGTTTCCTCAGTACATTTTACTTTTATAATCTCCATCACAAAACTGGATTTCCTTGGGTTTTGCATTTTTATTGTATAGAAGAGGCTTAAAGAATTGCTTAGAGTCTTTCTCCACTTCTCAGAATTATTTTAAGATATTGTTTACAGAGTGTGGTGTGGTTTGGTTTGCCTCTCAGTCCATTATTTTGAGTTGTTTTTCTGAGCACTCCTGGATGCCCATCATTTCAGGAGAAAGTATGAACGGCACAGTGATGAGCAATGTGATCACTTCTTCCGGGGTAGGAGGCTTCTTGAGATCATTCATCCCTTTTGAAAGTGTAACATAAACTCAACAAATTTTGTGCCAAACAAGTATTACTATTCTTCGTGAATATTGCATTATTTTGCATAATTGCTGTTGTAGTGTGCCAGTATATTAGCAATATGCTTTAACTTACTGGTATATAATAAAAATAACTGCAGGTATAAGGATTTTTCTTGACTGAATATTGTCCTAGATTTCCAACAACTTGCTTATTTATTCCTTCTTTTTTTTAATGCTTTTGTGTGTCCATTTTTATTACTGGCTACAAACTTGATCAAGTCTTTTCTGATAATTTACATTTGTATTAAATAATTATTATGCCTCTGTATTCTACATATTTAATTTTTTAAAAAGCATTTCTGTTTACGTAACATATTTTTTAATTAATACGTCATATTAAGTGGAATTCCTTTTGGAGCAAAGTGCTTATTTTTTACAGAAATGTATCTTCTTGATGCCTTTGATTACATTCCTTCATAAAATAAGTTATTTTATTTCAGTGCAATGGAATTAATAAAAGATGAGTGTTGCTTTATGCTCTTCTCCTCACAAAAGATCATAAACCAACATATCTAGGCCTGTTTAAATGGAGATAATTTTAATTCCGGTAGGATATTATTTACACTTATTTCATTAAAAATGTTCTTAGTGATCACATTTGAAGCAGTCATTACTGTACAGAAAAGAATGATCATTTAGTCTGAAAATCTCACTTAAAATTCACAACAAACTGCAAATTTTGCTTGTGTTGAGAACTTAAGTAGCATCTTCGATTATGTTAAAAATGTTAAAAGGCACAAATACAAAGCTATAGCAGGTCCAGTTGTCGCGGTCCGGGCGCAAGCGTCCATGCCGATTCCCAAAGGGGAAGGGGATCAAGGTCAAAGCAAGATACTTCCCACCAAGCTCGTAGGCAATTAAGGAGACCAACGAGTAATCAACACCTGGTGTGGTGTGGTGCGTGTGCGTGTGTGTATATGTCAGTTTCTACCCTTTTCTGGCGTGTGGCGATGGTCCTTGTGGGGCCTGGGTGACGACGCTCGGCCGGCAGACTCGGGTGGTTCCAATGATGATGGCGACTTGCCAGCTTTTCAGCACGATCGGAGCCTTTCTCCAACGGTGATGATGAAGGTGGCAGCTTTTTGCCCCTGCTTTTTCAGCAGTAGCACGTGGCTCATGACTCGGCGGCAGCGTGCAGCTTCTTCAGTGCAGCGCTCCCCCCTTAGAGTGGCAGGTTTCCTCAGTGCAGCGCCCCCAGCTTGAGGCAACACAAGCAACCACTTCTTGCTGTAGTTTCTTTCGGTTTAGGCGCAGGACTCTTGGCTTGGAGCGGTGCCAGTGATGCAGGGCAGTGGCAGCAGCTTGGCTTGGCGCTGCTCCTGCGGCGGCAGCTCGTGTGCCTCGGGGCTCAGCGGCAGCATGGCTTTTTCTCGGTTTCTTTTGGCAGTAGGAGGCGGCAGCTTCCCTCTCCTTCCCCCAGCTTAGAACCTTTTCAGCGTTTCGACTTGCCGCAATTCCAGCAGTGGCCAGTGGTGGCATGGGGGACGTCTGGCTCCTGCTCCGGCAGCTCATTTCAGCTTCCCCCCTCTCCTTCTTCCCCTGGCCACGAGGCCTGGGGTGGGCAGCTTGGCAGCAGCGAACTTTCTCTCCAGATGATGCAGCGAAAAGATAAAGTTTTCATTTTCTTTTGAGTTTTTATACCTTGCCACGTCTGTACAACTTCTGGCTTCCAACTTCCGGCAGAACCATGGCATCATGGGGGCTGTAGTTCTTTGCTCACTGTTTTAATAAGGCAGAAGTCCTTAATATGTGGGGCGTCAGATTCCCACACATGTGATTCAGTTTGGTCTGATTTTTTGTTTCTTTTCTTTCAAGGAAAAAGCCCCATGTCAAATAACTAATACGAATAAGAAAAAAAAAAATCTGCTGATGGAAGGCAACACATGCAGCTCTGCATTTCTGAATTAGGTCAGGATAACTTCGATCAATTTGGCTCCAGAGGTGTTTCAAGAACAAATCCATGTGCTCAGAGGGCTTGGGAGACCCATTCAAGGACATAAGTTTGCCCTTTGTCATGATCCAGAGCATGAATGTGCAACACCTGATGAGTTTACAGCGGGAGAAAATGGGAGGGGTCTCAGGTCCTTGGTATTACGCAGGAAAATCTTTGCTTCTGGAGACAAATCACAGATAGAGAAAAAGTTCAAAGACCAAAACATACCAAATACCCTTGTCATCTTGATTTTGTTCATTCAGTCATATTATTCCTAATCTGTGTGGTAACTCCAATAACAACTAGGACAGCAAAACACCCTGTTTGTTTTTTTTTTTTAATATTCCTCTTCAATATTTTAAAAATGCTGCTAACTCCCTATTAGACTCTATTTCTAGTGACTAGGACATATATCCTTTCCAGATAATAAGTATATCCTAAATCTTATATTTTTCTCATGTTTGTTTTTACTCACCTTCACCAGAGTTTTTAAACTATGGTCTTGACTTAGATCAATTTTGAAGTGTGTCCTACATAAAGACTAGCACTTGCCTTTGGTCCCATCTCCCCTCAAGTTATTCTTTAGCCTTTAGACTTACACAGTCTTTTCACAGTTTATTTTTTGTTATTGTTAAGAGGAACCTAGTAACACCAACTTACACACACCTGCAGAGGAGCTACATCCCTTTACCTAGCTTAGTACTATTCCCCTTGCAGATGGTGATATATGGTATCACATAAGTGATGTTATTTTATTCCACAAAAGCCCAGACACCATAATCACATTCATGCTCAGAGATTCGTAAGTTTGGAGAATAACCTGTTCTCTTACTATTGCTTTCTCTTTTTTTTTTCTGGTGTTTAATCTTCTTTCTTACTTTTTTCCTATCCTATGAAATCTGAAGCAATATACTATAGCTAAAGTAACTGCAAAATTCTCTCATATTTTTCATGGTTTTTAATCACTGTTTATGCCACAGTGGAGCAGAAAATATACTCACAACCTTCTGATGGCTTTGAAATTACTGTGACTAATTTCTTATCCAAAAAGTTGTGCCACTAAAAAAAAATTTTTAAAACTGGCTTATAATTCAAAAGGTAAATTCCTAATAGATCCAGAGCATTGATGGTTTTGCCTCCAGGCAAGCAGAAATAGTACTTTTAGTCATTCATTCAATTTAAATCTTGGCAGTGCGAGCCCTGTTCCTATTACTTGTTACATGTGAGATGTCTACCCTTTATTGCTGCATGGCTTCTTACAATTGATTTAAGAAATAATCAGAATTTGAATTAAGTGTGTTCTAGCAGAGAAACTGACTTCTCTAGATACTCATACATATGAAAAAATGAAATGAATATGTAGATACTACAACATATGAAAAAAAAAATCAGAAACAGATGCCATGATCATTTTTTCCACACCTGAGTTTTAGTGAAGTAGGCATCATAGAAATAGTATCCAGTTTTGCAGCCACTGCTGTTTGGTTACTGTCTTATTAACTTTATAGAGGTCTTTAAAAGTTCATGACACAGAATAGAGAAAGGCCTTTCCTAACATTACAAGTGAACTGCAGGATTCTTCATTTTCAGGAATTTAGTAAATCCTTAATTGCAGCAGTAGTCAGAACTGCCGGGGGGAAGTCTGTGCTTCAGAGCACCACTTTGTGGGCTCATAATTAGACATTGGGTCTCACATAATGCTAACACTTAACATTGTGTAGAAGGCTGTAATTCCATCTGGGAGCTACTGATGTACTGCAAGGGCACAGTTTAGGTGGCTTACAAACAGTGATAGAAATATGATGCTGGGTTATACACTTAGTATTCTGTGAATAAATGAGAAAAGCTGGATAAATTAGAGGCTGTATTTTGTTGTGTATTTTAAAGTCTTACAAAAATTCTTGGAAGAAGAGGTTTAAAGTATACTTAGGTTAAGATAAAATAGATTGTTAAGATTAAAAATAGCATGGAAGGCTATACTATATGCAACACAGAGGAACAGTAGCAACATATTAATATGCAGTGAATTATTAACAGTGACATTACTGCACAAGTTTATTTCTCAGTGAATTCTACTAGTCTTGGAGTATACTGCCTAAAATTATGTTACCCAGCCTGCCAGGACTGATATTTAGATAGCACTGTTGGTGCATAATATTAATATAGTTTTATTTTTTTAAAGAAGAGGTT
Source organism: Coracias cyanogaster (assembly GCA_033124195.1). Classification (NCBI taxonomy): domain Eukaryota; kingdom Metazoa; phylum Chordata; class Aves; order Coraciiformes; family Coraciidae; genus Coracias; species Coracias cyanogaster. The sequence continues at coordinate 3,890 of JAVSBS010026954.1, read as the reverse complement.
AAAAATTGCATACCTTTTTGATACATTGTGTTGCTGGTATTCCCAAAGCTTCTGGCAAAAACATTGGCTATTTTACTAAAAAGTAACAAACATATTCATAAACATGTGTGAATTTCTTATGAATTCTAAAATATTAACACTTTCTAACATCATTTGGCATGAAAAGGTATGTTGCATTTTTCAGTCTTGCAAGAGTGAGATTACTCTAGGAAACAGCATGACAAACATGAATCATATATTGTTAGAGCAGTGCAACTCCTGTAACTACTTTTAAGTGTTAGTAGCGTCATTGAGGGACAAGGAGATGAAGTGTTGACCCTTGGGATCCTCAAAGGCAAAACCTGCATTAACCTTCATCTATTTGCAACTACAAATAGCCATGCAGCAAAGTAGTATTGATTGTGTGCATTAGATCAGTCAACACTGTTTTGTTCAGCACAACCTGATGAACTCATTCTAGGCATTTTTAGACCGGTACACATTGACCTGAATGTTCTTCCTCTGATTTAGTGCAGGAGAGGGTCAGGTGACATCAGCGTCATGCAAAGAATGATTACAGCTGTCAGAAAGAGGACTTTCAGGTAGATAGCTAAGTGCACCAGTATTTTTTTTTTTTTTTTCAAAATTCTTTCTTTTCTTAGGAGCACAGATTTTTGCAAAATTTAGAAACTATTAGCATATCACAGGAAAAAGTAAGTTAAAATGGACAGCAATGACTTACATTTATTCTCCAGAGTTTGTTTCCTTTGCTAACTTGAACAAAGGTATTAAATTGAGCATGTTCTCAGTTTGGGAAGGGGATCAGATTTAAGAGTGTTCTTACCTGAAGGAAAGCGAGTTCTTATTCCTGATTCAAACAAGAATCCCACTTTGAATCTAAGCATTCATTTGTTCATGACTGCAATCATACAGATGTGGTGTACAGATTAAATTCAGTTTAGCTTCCTTATCACTCTGTTTGGCTTCAGGAGACTTCTCTTGGGTGGTGTAGGAAGAAGCTGTAGTCCATAACTCTCTAAGAAGGCATTCATATGTACAGTCTGAATTAATTAACATACTCTTTCTTAGGTACACCAATATTTATCTCAGCTATGAGAATCCATGCCACTGTTCATGTTACCTTTTTGATTTATGGATTCATAGAGGAAAATACAGTAAAGTCAGGTAAAAACTATAATCAGCTACTGAAACTCTATTAGATGGATAAGATACTATTTTTTATTTCTAGCTCTCTGAAAATATTCTATTTTTATACAACCTTGAAATGACTTTGACCTTTCATGTTTTCCTCTTTTCTTGCTGCCTAAGATTCAGGCCACCTGTTAATGAGGATTATTGGAAACTAATTCCTTTACTGTTCTTCCCCATGCCTCCCTTTCCTACCACAGCCCCTGAACTCCTCCATCCCATGTGTCATAACAGTAGTGCACTCAGTATCCAACACGACAAAGTACATTTTCACTGGTATATCAAAAGCAGCTTTTGCATATGCTGATTTAAGATTCATCCTAGCCTCTTGCTGCTGTGAAAATTAGCATAGGGAAGAGGCTGTCTCTTTAAAGCACTTCCTCCCTGTATTGAAAGATACCTCTTACTCGGTTTTTAAACTGTCTAATTTTAGATATAATTCTGGGCAGATTATACAGTCACACTGTGCTAACTGATGGCTAAAGATTATCTGTCCTATTAATTAATGTGGAAATAAATCCTAGGGGCCCCTGAAACTTGTACTTATGTCAAGAATTTGATGTTTACAGATTATGTAACAAGATTCAGTTTTTCCTAGGAAACTAGCTAAATTTATTCATGTACTACGTACACCTGTAACTAAACAAAATATTACAGAGTAAGGCAGAAGAAATTACAAGGGACAAACCTTGTTTAATTTTGAGCTGACTTTGAAAGCCTCTATAATATTGCATCTGGTTTTCAGTGATGTTAGAGGCCTGGCATCAGGTATTGCAGACAGTATCCTATGCTAAGTGTTCCCCGAAAACCTTGTCTGGCACAAAGCGCTCTGGCACTATCCTATCATGTGCTTAGGTGCTAAGTAGAATTGGCTAAATAAAATGTAACACATCAATAGAAGGTGAATTTTGCAGGTTTCTTTTTAAATTGAACAAAACAAAACAAAACCCTGAGCTTTTTGCACATACCTTTTTGTTGTCACGACATAAAATGCTTAAAAATCATATGATATATATGCTGAGCCAAATATTCTATTCCTTTCACTTCAAAATCTTGAAAAGGGTATTGAAAAGCATATTAAATGCAGAGAAACTGCATCAGTGCAAACCACACCCTAGGGCCAGCAAAACCACTCATAGACAGAAAATGCTTCAACCATGTAGTCTCATGGGGACCACGAATATTTTCAGTTTTTTGTATTACTAGAAATTAGGTTGTGCAAGATTTGCAACACCTACAGATATATTGGAAAGTGTCCTAACCCTAGAAGTTAACTTCTTTGGGGTGTAAATTTTTCCTCATGGGATTGGGGAAAATCTGACACCTCAGGACGTGATCGAAACTATTATTGAAGTTACATAATTAATAGAAATCATAAGACATTAAAAAAATGTCTTTTTTGTCAGTCAGAATGTATAATGTGTTGCAATACTTTCATAAGGGATTAAATATATATATTATATATTAAGGATTATATATAGGTCTGCATATAGAGACTCTGGTAGACAAAGGATTAACCTTGTTTAAGTAAACCCCTGTTTACCCCTAGAGCACTGATTAGTGTAGTAGCTTACTTATTGAATAAATTCTTCAGTAATTAGTAAAATGTAGTTTTAGTAAACTTATATATTCCAGTTGTGAACTTTAATCAAATTTGAATTAACTGTGATCAGAGAGTACAAGAGATGAAGCATGTGCTGACTGAAGGACACTGCTCATTGCTACGGCAATGATGCAGAGGAGCTAAAGAACAAAAATGCAGAACAAAGGAGAGCTTACAATTATTTCTGCGTGAGTTGCAACATCAGTTTTTACTGTAACATAAAACATACTTGTTATAGCACCAACTGCTGTTCCTCACATAGTAGCTGTGCTGCAAGCAGGATGTTGGGTCATGTCAGCAGTTAAGATACTGGAAAACACCTGTGTGATTTAGGACCTGTTTGGCAGGCAGGGATTTGATCCTGAATGCTAAAGATTTCTTTCGAAATATGAATTAGATGGAACCGGAAAGGGATGACATGGCAAAAATTATTTCTCAGGAGTGAAGTATCAATAGCCTACAGGCATGCTTATTTAGACTGGTAGCCTTTGTACTTGGTTCCTTCTGTATCATCTGCTGTTTGTCCCAGACTTTCATATTCCGTGACTCTCATGAGCTATTGCAGACAGGCAGACCTCAAGGTCTGTACGTACAGAAATTTTAGGCTTCTTGTCATGGAGTAGAAAGGATTTAAATGACAGAAACTCTAGCTTTTAGATCACTAGCAGGAATCCCCACAGTTGAAAGCATCAGCTCCAGCTGATATTTTCAAGGTAGTAGCTCCTATTTCATTGAGGATATGTGGAGGACCTAATAACTTCTACTTGATACAGCATTTCCATCACTCCATCTTTCCAGTCCTTTGTTCATCTTTGTGGCCCTCCTCTGGACCCTCTCCAGCCTGTCCACACCTTTTTTGCATAGCAGGGAACAAAACTGAACACAGTATTCCAAGTGGGGCCGGACAAGTGCCAAGTAGCATGGGATAGTGACTTCTCTATCTCTGTTGGTGATGCCTTTGTTGATGCAACCCAGCATCCTGTTGGCTTGCTTTGCTGCTGCAGTGCACTGTTCACTCATAATGAGCTTCTTGTCCACCAGGGCCCACAAGTCCCTTTCCACAGAGCTGCTCTCCAGCCAGGTAGATCCCAGTCTGTGC